>JAZHYW010047142.1:0-33128 GCA_037355805.1 Ixodes ricinus
TGACCATGACTTACCACCCGACATAGAATCCACACCAGAGAGCATGTCAGCACAAGCAGGAAACCTCTGTTGCCTTCAGCTAAAGAAAACCATGAGTGATATTACCAAGAAGTACAAGAACCTCCAACTACATCATGAAGCTGCAAAGAAAGAAATCCGCGCCCTGAAGAAGGAACTAAAGAGCGCAGAGCAGCAACTTCGCATGCTTGGTCAGGATCCGCAGTTCCTGGCTGATGACCAGAGAAAGGTACTCGCCAGAAAAACCAGCAGGGGAATGCCATGGTCTATGTCGACCGTGAAGCAAGCTCTCCAAGTTAAGTTTGCCTGTGGCACGACGGGCTACGAGCTGCTCCGAACCATCGGCTATCCACTTCCCAGCACCAGAACTCTCATGAGAAGAATGCAGAGTTTTGTCTTTCTGCCTGGGATTCTCCAAGAGGTTTTCAATGTTTTGAAGAAGAAGGCCGACACAATGCACAAAAGTGAACGAGACTGCATCTTGTTCCTAGATGAAATGGAGATTGACGAAGGCATTCAACACGACCAAGCTCAGGACTGTTTCCTCGGGTCCATCACACTTCCACCAAAAATGATGCCGCAAATCGCGCTTTGGTGTTCATGTTGGGAGGAGTAACAAGTCGGTGGAAGCAGGTAGTGGCCTACCATTTCACGGGGCGGTCGCTTGATGGCGAGCTTCTCAAAGTCTTCGTTCTGAAGCTCGTGCAGTTGGCTTCTGAAGCGGGGTTGAACGTACTTGTGGTGACTTGTGACATGGGTGCGGCGAACCGGGCTATGTGGCGAGAGCTAAAACTTTTGAGCACAAGAGACGCGGATACAGTGGTCAGCATTCCCCACCCGTCCCTTCAAGGACGCCGCCTTTATTTTATGGCGGATGTGGCTCACTTGCTGAAGAACATTCGATGCCAGTTTTTGCGCTCTAGTCTTTTTTTCTTAGCGAGGAAATCGTCAAAGAAAACGGCCTTCCCAGCGACACCATCAAGCTCAAGTACATAGAAACGTCGCTGGATATGGACAAAGAGAACGACCTTAAGGTTGCCCCTGGTTTATCGGATGTTCACCTAAGTCAGGGGCACTTCACCAAAATGAAGGTGAATATCGCTGTCCAGTTTTTTCGAGACGCACCAGCTGCCATTCGGTACAGGGTGGACCAAGGCCAGCTCCCACCCGAGGCAGAAAGCACCGCTTGGTTCTGCGAGCTGGTTTCCAGATGGTTCACTTTGATGTCGTCAAGACATCCTGTCGTGGCCCTCAGTCACCTTGACCTCCAGCAGCATCAGACTGCCATTCGCACGCTTGATCTGACTGCACGGACATTCAGGCAAATGAAGATGGGTGTCACGGCCCACTGGAAGCCTTCGCAAGCAGGGGTCATATCTTCAACAACAGTTGTCTATCAACTCCAAGAAGATCTGCTCAACGACCATGGCTATGCGTACCTGCTCACGGGTCGGCTGACTCAGGACTGCCTTGAGAACGTGTTCTCTGTCGTTCGCCTGAAGAAACCTGTGCCAAGTGCATTAGAATTCAAGTGCGCTCTTCGCATGATCTCTGTTAGTCAGTTCGTTCACACGCCCAAAACGTCTGGCTACACAGTAGATGACGGGGAATATCTTGCAGACCTGTTTTCAACAAGTGGAAGAGCTCCACTGCAAGAACCTGCAGCTGTGGAGGAGGACATCATGGACGACTTCCTCGTCATGACGACAAAGGAGGAAGGTCACATCTTGGCATATGTAGGCGGATTTCTCGTCCGTGCCGTGATGAGAACCATAAACTGCGACACTTGCAAGGGAGCCCTCACATCAGACTCCAATGGTGAATACAGCACCCTCATCAGACTGAAGGAGTATGTGCGAGGAAGTGAGAACTTGACCTACCCCAGCCATGCAGTCATGCAGTTTCTCAATGCATGTGAAGAGCAGTTCAAGGGCCTCACGTACACGACAGAAATCTTGAGCCTTGCTTCACCATTCAAGACCATTGCGGCTGTTCTTAGGAAAAACAGCTCACTTGTGTCCAAAGCGTGCTCTGCACACAAAGGCAACGTGGAGAGGCTGCTTCTTGACAAGTACCTGCACTTCCGTCTGAAAATTCACCTAAAACAGGCTCGCCTCGAAAAACGTGCAAGTGGCCACTCTAGCAAGACCTGCGCTGGAGTCAACCTGTCGTAAAGCCCACCGCCGAGCAGAGTACTTGCTGAAAGGCAACTCGGTTAACTCAATGTCTGCTTATGTTGCCAGATACACTGTAAATAATTAAAGATACACTGTTTTTGCTTTGGAAATTGCTATGATGTCAAAAAGCCTCTGTAACAGATGCAAACTACTTAAGAGTCAGTAAGCAACTAGATTGTCACTGCTTCTGACTGTATGTAAGGGTTTGTCACATAGAAAATAAAGAAAAAGCTCAGAAAGAAACATGGCTGTGCCTATTTACTGAGAGGACTGAAGGCACAAATTTGTTTGGAGAGCCTGTTCTCTGTTGGCTGCATCAAGAAACCATTGCCGAACACGTGATTTCAAGTGGGCTCTCCGCAGTGATCTGCGTAGACCAGCTCCTCCACACTGCTAAAACGTTTGGCAATGTTGATGACACGCAGCACTTTCACCAGACATTAAACTTTTGTAGGCACCTTTTTTAACAGGAATGAAGGGTGAGGAGCAGCAGGAACCTCGGAAACCATAAAAGAAATTGAAGTAACTAAATGTAACAAAAAATCTTGGCAAGTAGGAATAAACGAACAAGAAAACGCACAGGGAGTGCTTCTGTAGTCATTGGTTTCGAGCTTTTCCAGAAGTCAAAGTGTGCTTCTTTTTTCCTGTAAGACAGTCAGAGTCCTTACATTGTTAATATGCACCGTGAATAGGCATCCGCAAATCTGCTGAACTCGGCAGTCATGGTCCCAAAAGCAATATATGTTTCCATGTGCAGCTTCTCACACTTTCCTGGTTTGTCGTTCGCAAGTGAGTGCACCTTTGCACGGACGAGAGTTTGGGCCACTGACCTTTCGAAACTGTGTGCTAATCATTCAATATAGAGCACAGCACTCCGCCAGAACACATATTGAGACACGCACCGAATACGCACCCAGGCAGATCTTGGAAGACATGCCGAATACAAACTAAGCACTGAGCACGGTTAGAAACAAGAAAGAAAAAAGGCGCCACAGTGGCACAGATAAACACTGACACGCAGGTCTGTGCACGAACGGAACTACACGAAGAACTCGCGCTCAAAGAGCATGCAGGGAACGTAGTTATACGCGCTGCGCGTGCTCGACTTACCTGTATGAATGATTCGAAATACATCACAATAAAAAGGCATTCTCGGACGCAGGTGCGAGGTGCCACTTTAGATTTTTGCGTTAAAAAGTTGCTGCTGCCAACGCCGGAACGCGCAGCGCGTGTAACTACGTTCCTGTATGCTCCTTGATGCTTGCGGTAATTTTGCGAGAGGTCTATGATGACGCACGCTGAGGCACACGTTGGGGCACGCACGAGAAGACGAAGCACCCACATTGAGGAACACACATCGAACGACATCGGACGAGCCGATCCCCGTCGAACTATTACGAGTCGCCGATCAGATGAGTCTAAAGCCGACGAACGTTGCTGGTCGCTAACTGTGCACATAATTGATACACGCGAAGGCACACGTTGTGGCACGCACGAGAAAAGACGAAGCACCCACACTGAGGAACACACGTCGAACGACACCGGGCGAGCGAAGCCAAAGGTGTTGGCGAAGCGAGCTCGTAGCTGACTACTGTGCAAGAGGCAGAACTTCAGACCAGTCACCAGTACGTGCTTGTGTTTCGTTGGAAGCAACAGCAGCAACCTTGCCTTGCCAGCCTTGCCGCATTGAAGCGCGAAACGATCGAGTAAACGATGTAAACAACGCGACGCACATCAGCCGCGGTAGCCACGGCCACGACATCCCTTTTCACATCCGTCTGGCTGGTCCAGGATGGGTGGACAAATAGTAGTGGGTCTATTCTTCGTAGTGCGTAGTAGGTTGCGGCATCTAGCGAGCGAAGTTTACAGCCCATTCGCGAAAGAGGCTACCCAGTGTTGTCTGTGCCTCAAGTCGTACAATGTCAATGTTGCTCGCACGTTTCAGTGGAAATGTAGCGGTTACAAAATGGCGTCGGGAGAGGATATGGGAGAGGGGAACCGGCAGTTGGCACAACCCTTAGCGAAGCGGGATATGAAGACACCCTAGTTCGGTCTTGGGACCGAACTAGATCATCGCAGCCTTGGAAAAACCAGTCCCCACCGTTCCTCAAAACGAAAAAGCAAGCACTGCCAGTGGAGAACCGGATACGTCTTGCCGAGTCGGCCGAGTGGCACGAGCGGACACGTCACCCTCCTCTTCTCTCTATGCTTCTGATTGGTCGAACGCACCTTAACGCTTCGGAAAATTGAGCGAGTCTCTACTCGCTTCGTGTCGCGCTGCGGAGCGTTGCGGGGAGGCGCGCGTCGCACCGTAAGCGACCGCTCTTGGCCGCAAGGACTCCGCAGCGCACTCAAACGCGTTCAAACGCGAATGTGACTATGGACCTTAAAGGGGTAGGGAAACGAAATTTCAGCGCTCATTTTCTAGCTTGAATGTGTTGCATGTTGCACCCTAACCTCAAAAACACCAGTCTTCCGTTAAAAGGCACAAGAAAACTAATTTTAAAGCTAAATAAACGATCTTCCAATGTGCACCTGGTGGATGCATGTGGAGCCTATTTGGGAGGTAGTCTAGCAACGTTATGGAATCTGCTACGTAGTTGTGACGTAGCAGATTCCATTGACGCAGCGCCGCTCTTTGGCATTTCAACATTTTCCTTTTTAGCTTTCCTCCTCAACTCACAAATCGCGCATTGAACCAAACAGTCCAAGAAGACGGAAAGGGTGGACTCTCCTCTTTCTCGACCCTCGTTTGTGCAGCCGGATGCAGCCATTCTCCCCCTAGAAGATTAGCCAGTCGCTCAAAACTCGGACAAAAGTTGCTTTCCCCCAGTGTTGTACGGAACGACGTTCCAAGGAACGGCGTTCCTGGAACGCGTTCCTTTTAGGAGGAACGAAGGAACGCCGCCGTTCCATTTTACATCGGTGGAACTGGAACGGGAACTCGTTACATTTTTACTGGAACGGAAAGAGTAACGGCGTTCCTTTTTTTCGTTCAGTGGGGTAATTTTTATTTTATTTGCAACAGGGAAATTTTAAAAGTATAAAAACTATATCTTCACGAACATATTGTTTTTAACTTGTTAACTTTTTGGCTACTTATCTTAGGGCTTATTTTGTGTGGTCCTCGCTTGGTGACAGTCGGGTGCCGGATAGCTAGTGGACATTGATTATTTTTTGAGTGCCCGAGACTGCGGTACAAAAAGCAAACCTTATAGTCGCAAGAAAAGACACAGAAAGAGGGACGTTTCAAACTCAGCTACTTTCTTTGCCCCCCCCCCCCTTCCACGAATCCTCATACCCACAGAAATCTAAGGCCGACTAAAGACATTTCTCAACTTCCATAAAGAGACCTACAGTTACAACAAAATCACAGGCTACCAGACATCGAACGCACCCTTGTATCGTGAACATTGGTCACTTAAAAGATGCACAAAAATTAACCTTGATTCCTTCTCCCCTTGTCCCTCGCCTTCAAACTGAACAACGAATCCAACCTTCACGAAGAAGAACTGGTAGTTTCCAAGACTGACCTTCCAAAAGCCCTACCCTCTCCTTCACTTGCTCGTCTTGCGGACAGCAACATCGAGAAACAACTGTTGTTAAGTTTTAACAAGGGACTTTGTTAGATTGAAACGTGTGAAATTGTTCTAAAACGCTCGTGCCATGTGGGGTAGCAATACATTTGGCTCGTCTGAATCGTTCATCACAAATATGAATATGGTTAAAAGCTGAGATTTTTAAACTTCAATATATCAGCAAATAACACCTCGATTCCGCTTGTTTTCTTCTTCTGGTGCCCTTCCATCACGGCATATAAATTTGTTATGTACCCATTTGATGGGATAGATAAAAAAAGCTTTGCTTGATCTAACTAAATATGGTAATCAGCAAAATACAAAAGTAACGTATATGTAACGATGCGTTCCATTTTTTAACTGTAACGGGAACGAGTTCCTTTTACACCGATGGAACTTGTAACGGGAACGCGTTCCAAAAATCAGAAGGAACGAGGAACGAGCTTTCGTTCCATTTTTTGAGGAACGTGTACAACACTGCTTTCCCCACCCCGTTCAGCAATAAGCTGACAGTGCTGTGGAAGCTACGTGCTTCTTGGGCCAGCCACACGCTCGTCACCCCACGGGCACTTCGAACGGCTCGGTTGTAACGCGCTGACGCTATTGACACCACCACAACGCTGACAACGCCACCAAGGGCAAAGCTCATAATCCCGCCAGCCTTGCTACGTCACGAATGCGGGGAAGCTTTTCTTTCTGTTTTTGTTTGCGCCGGATATCCCATGACGCATCGCGCCCTCCGTTCGCTTCTCTTCGAGCGCTCGCTCGAGTGCACCGTTTGGAACGAAAAATATAGCCAATCGTTCAAAATACAAACGTGCGATTATGAATTACGATTATTACACGTCATGCTTGACCCATTTCCGAACGAAACTTGAAAATTTCAATTTTTGTTTCAGTACCCCTTTAAAGGGGCACTGACACATCAAAATCTTTTTTTATATATTTATTATCCGAAACGATTGAAAACGATGCCGTAACATTGCCCTCAGAATTCGAAACTTGGGAATGCAGTGTTTGTGAATTAAAAAAACAATTGCCAAATGCCGAAGTTGAAGTTCCCGCGCGAACCGCGCCAGTGCAGTGGCGTCAAATTTTGCGGTCTCCTGCCAGTCGACTTTCTTTCGACCTCCGCTCCACGCTACGAAGCAAAGGGCCGTTGCCACAGCCACCCGAAGCGAGGAGGAGGCGCGGAGCGGGATAGAAGGGCGCCGGCGCGGGAAGAAACCGGTTTTTTTCCCCGACTCACCGATCATCCTCGGCTCGAGAGCTGCCAAGTTTTCCGAGGGAGCATACAAATCCAAGAAGCGACATCACACTGGATTCTGATTTTTGGTATTTTAAAAAGAGGGACCGTAGTGCGGTCGCAATTGCGTTAAAAAACATGTTTCACGATTGCCGTTATTAAATATTATAGAAATGTCTCCAGCTTCTAAATTTCATGATTTTTGACGTCACCGATCAAAAGAAGCAAGGAGGTGAACAACGCGTGTCTGTTAAAACAATTTGCATCGCTTTAGACAATAAAAAAAAAATACGACGTTTGGGGTGTCAGTGCCCTTTAGGATGACAGTGAAGCTGCCTTCCTCCTTCCTCCACCGGGGTGAGGATTGAATTCTCTTTTAACACACACTACAGCGCACTATTTCAAACAACACTCACTCCTTACACACGAAAAATAAAGCAAAATTCAAACAAACCGCGCTGACTGACAACTCGTTTTTATTTATACTTTGTCTTCTTTGTTCGTTTGTATGGGACAAAAGCCATCTCAGCGATCGAGTCAGTTCTCCAATGTCATAAAGATGTCTTCCTGAGTAAGGTAAAAAAATATGCTAGGCAATTGTGCCAGTCCTATGAACTGAAAAATCTTTGCACCCACATCAATCGCAACAAGCTGCAAAGCCTCAGTGTATTTTTCAGTGCCAAGACCCATGCACCTGGTTACCCTTTCAGAGCTATCGTATCCGACAAAGGAACTTGGCAGAGATCACTCGCTCTTTTTTCAAAGAAACACAAAATCTTATAACAATTGACGACCCTTTCTTAGTTGGAAGTTACAACGAGGTCGTCGCATTCCTGGCACAGCAGAGTTATAATCACCTAGAAGCTTTTTCCATCGACATAAAAGACCTATACTACGAACTACCTGAGGACGGCCTTTTGTGATGTGTAGAAGAGAGTATTGATTCTTTTGGTGGCATAGCCTTTCGAAATTCCGCGGGTATTTCCAAAGACAATTTTCTACATCTACTCTTGGTTTATCTACACTCGACTTTTATTACCTGGAAAAAAATCTTATCTACAGAAGAAAGGTGTTTGCATTGGGTCGTGTTTAGCTCCAGTGCTAAGAGATCTCTACCTCGCCCACCAAGACAGACTGTTGAACAATTGCCTTTACTCCGCCAGAGTTGTCAGAGTATTTCGGTACGTTGACGATTATTTTATCATTATTGACGCCGAGAACAACAATTTTCCAACCACAGTGGCCGGCGTTCTATCAACTTTTAAAAACTGCCTAAAACCATTAGATATTACTCATGGGCTTCCGGAAGAAAGATCTATCCGATTCCTAGATCTCAGGCTCAATTTCCGACACACCCATATATGCTGGACACATGAACCAAAAGGTAAAAAACCAATTCTTCCGTTCAATTCGGCACATTCTAAGCTGGTAAAAAGAGTAATCGTAAAATTATGTGTAAACAACTCCCTTCAAACATCCTGCGAGCACTCTATTTCAGTAAGCTTTGATGCGCAATTTTCAAGATTAACATCCTGTGGATATCCCATCTTTTTATTATCATCAATTGCAGAAAGTATCTTGAAAACAAAAACAAAAAATAAAGGAACATCTGTCACACCAAGAGCCAGAGATAGAGCCACGAGACCAGTCGTTCTTCCCTACTTCCACAGGTTCTCTCATGGCATCAAGAAAATCGCTAACAAGTTCAACATCAACGTCGTCTTCTCCGCTTCTAATAAGCTTGCCAACCTCTGCAAACAAGTCAACTCGCCTAATTCCCACCGAACATTAAGCTGTACCAAAAAACATCAGAACAGTCTCGTCGAGTGCACAGAGGAAGTGGTGTATTCATTTTCTCTTTCGTGTGGTGAAATGCACATAGGGCAGACTGGACGATGCCTTAATGATAGGCTCCGTGAACACAAAAATAACAGCACAAGAGCAAACTCTGGCCATCTGGGCATACACTGCCGTGATTTTGGGTGCGAGGTTTACCTGCCATCTTGTACAATTTTAGGTAGGAACAGTAATCAATTCACTAGAGAAATTTTCGAAGCCGAACACATCGCAAGGTGTTGTATGCAATAGTGCGCTGTAGTGTGTGTTATAAATGAGGAACCAACGCGCCCAAGCTGCTACGTTAATTGGATTCTCCTTCGGGGACTTTCTTTCTTTCACTCTCTTTTCTTTAATTCCCGGAAACGGGTGATCTCCTCTTGGCATACCGTGAATAAAATGGTTCCTTTAATTTTCTGAAGCATGCCGCTCACTCCGTCACATGCGTTTTTCCGTGCCCTGAGGCTGTGTAGATCTATTTTGTGACAACATTATTCTTGAACTCGTACGCCTGGTGCTTCTTTTGAAGTGGCTCGGGGTGCCGCCCGAAACATGCACAGGCTCAGAGAAAATAGGTAGAGTTCCTCCATCTGCCCTCCGATGATGCTGAGTGCAAACACAGCACGTGTCGAGTCATGGCAAATGTCGTCGCTTACAACACCAAAGCTTAGCGTTCCTTGTTTGTTTGTAGCAACGCAGGAAAAGATATACACCATCTTGTTTTTGCAATGTTATCCCCGTATGGTGCGCTGGATCACTACACTCCAGTTTTCAGCAAAATGAAGTTGCAAAATCATACTACGTGACTTTAGGCGCGTTTTCTCGAAACATTCGGATTATTTTTAAGCGCACCAGGTGTAATCGTAGGGAGTATACGTTTTTTCTCATTGTTCGAACTCTTTGATGAATAAGGTGACTCCCAAATGTTTTTTAACCAACCCGCCACCACACTTCCACAATGTCAAATTCCAGTCCGTTTTCAAGTTTGACACTTAGAAAAGCAAGAGATACATTCGTCTTACTGGAGCAGGCGTCATATGCTAGCAGAAACAGTCTTTTGAAGGGTTTTCACACAGAGACAGTTTCTGAACGTCTTCAAAAAGTCACCGACCGTCCAGTTGCATTCGAGAGGGACGAGGGGCAAAGCGAAAGGTTAGCGCAGCAAACGCATCCGCAATCTTCGTGAACTGGGCGTTTTTTTACCCACTTGGGATGAAGAGAATAATACTTCGTTAACCAGATCTTTGATTTCGGACGGGCTGCTTTAATTGTTTATAAGTTTTTCTAATGAATCGTGTCAAACACCGCTTAGTGACAATTGCTTCTGGACCGTCAATAACAATCCGCACCTCTTTCTTATTAAGACTTCGCCTTGTGCAATCAGTGGCATCAGATGTGTAATAAGAAAGCGCCAGTGCGATGTATTTTTCGTAGGGAGGATATCCCTCATAAGAGTCAGCTGTCGTTCAAACTTCCTTTCCTTTCTTCCTTCCTTTCCATTCCTTTCTGCAGCTTCCTCGACTTATCCAAAGTGTGCATCCCAGCTTCGGGGTTACTTTTCAGAATAATTTTTTTTTAAATATGATATGGCAAGAGGAATAGGAGTTGGTAGCTTTCTTGTTGTTACGTGCACTTGGCATAGCCAAGACGCATATCGCTCATCCGTTTTCTTTCATGAGGAACATGGCTCCTCTGTTTCACATCTATGTGTGATTCGTAGACATCGCTTAGTTTACGTCCAATTTTCTTTCGGAAATCCTCAGAAGCTTCCCACAATTTTCGCTTTACGTAGGTCGTGCGAAAGGTAGGACCTATGTTAGATGAAAGTTTCAATGGAGTGACACTGACTTCTGCAGCATCGATCGTCTAAGTCACTCCTCCTCGGAGCAGGAATTTCTCGTCGTTCAATGACGTGTCTGCAAGTGGGAGGGATGGCGAGGATGAGGTCGATGACGGCGTTTTCTGTTTTCAAGCTAAAGTTCTTTAATGTCGCTGCGGAATCTCCTGAAGCAATTCATGCAGAGCGCGTCTTCAGAACTTATATGCTTGCGCCCTCAGCCGGTAGCAACCGCTTCAGCAATCCGATGGTAAGCTCTGAAGCCTTACGTTCAAAGAGCCCGCAATCGATTTTGCTTTTGTTCCTTTGTAGATAATCACCAAATATTAGTCGTGTTTATTGAATTTGTCACTCTTGGCTCAAATCTACACTTCTGTTTTTTTTATGAAACACGGGGACAGGTTTCCTTCACGCCGAATTTGGGAAACCGAGTGAAGAAAAGATTTGAGCAGCGCAGTTTCATGCGCTAAAAGGCAACCCAGGCGTAACATGCCTCGAACTCCATATTTGGAGAGAAGCTTTTGAGGTAGTTACTCAAACTCTTTCTTTCCCTTCGCCTTTTTGACAAGAATACGTCAACCGGCGCTAACGTTTTATTTCAGGAGCAGACCAGTCTTCACAAACGGTTATCGTTAACAGGGAGGCTGACTTTGATGCAACTAGTCTCCGTGCTATGTGGCTTTTAAACGAGATATCCCTTTGGTGCTATCGGATCCCCGTGGATAACTCGGAGATAGAGCAGGGCCGTTTCAGGGATAAAATCGGCTGGTTTTTTTGTCGTCATCGCTCAGCCAAGATTGCTCTAGCTGTGTGTTGTTGCTTCCTCGCGTAGTAAACGCATGGGGCGAATCTGAGGCTCCTGATTCGTCTTTTATGAACCAAAACAACGACGACAACGAAGCAGCGGCTCCTTTTCTGACTCCACAAAGTCCCTTGATTTATACGCGGTAGAGAGAGGAGGGGGCTTTCGAAGTTTGGGAAAATACGCGGCATCGTTTCAAGTATGCACTCATTGCTGGATCCAAGATTTGCTCACATCCCTATCGGAACTGGCCCGTCTTCGTGTGTGCATGTCCGAGATTGCTGTTTCGCGCCGCCGGTTACAGCGCGCACGCGGCGTCGTCTTGTCCGGCAGAGCTGTTGTTGACCGCCGATATTGTAAGGCTGTGGAATCCTCATCGTCCTGGGCAACACTTCCATGCTTTCCCTTCTGCGATACTCTGGCTAAATGACTCCTCCTGGGTGATCGTCATTGTACGCCGCGTCAACGCCACATTCGTACCATTTCACTCCTCGTGACACAGGGTTCGCTGATCGCTTTACTGTCACGGGTCGCCTTGTCTCAAACAACGAGCGCGAAAGGTTGTGGTCATCTGTTGGTTGTGAAAGAGGGGGACGTTCATCTTGGCCAATCAGGTCGCCGAATAAATACGACGTCTGCCGATTTCTTCACATTAAAACTGACGACCCCTGCTGGCTTGTGAAAAAGTGTAGCTTTTTATCTTGAAGTGCTCTAATGTAGCTTGTCACCTATAATAAAATTTAAATAAGAGTAAATATAACTGGGTGGGAATACTTTATTTTTATCTGAGAACGTTGAAAAAAGCTAAGAGTATTCCTAAGTTTGTAAAGACGCGCAGTTCGTAAGCCCGTCTAGAGCCCTACAAACATGTTTTTTCTACAATATTGATACTTAAATCTACATCATGTACAAACAAAACACACTTTCTCGACTTGTTTTTTAGTAGTAGACTATCATATCTAAAGCTTAAAAGAGGTTTTCTAAAAAAACTGATTTCACAGTTGATACTTTTTCTTTTTTGCATAGTATTAACGTCAACGTACCGCAAAGGGAAGTTTATACAGCTAAGTGATTTTAAAACAGATATAAAGCGCATGTTTCGAGCTCTATATTCACCTAAAAATGTCGATGTAACTCCAGGTGTATCACAGGTATCTAAATGTCATATTTCCTCAACAATTAACCGAAGGAGCGTCTTTGATATTTTTACAGAAGCAAGCAAACCGCCGCAAATTATCTAATGAAATTAAAGACTTAACTGTACTCACAGAGTAGTTCAAAATATAAAAGCCGTTTACAACTCCCTGTAACGCCGAATTAGAGCGCAGCTCTTGAGGAGGGGGGAAGGCGCGGAGGGGGGTTCACGTGACCTCGGGGGGGGGTCACGTGACCTCGGGGCGGTCACGTGACCTGGGGGGCCACGTGACCTGGGGGGCCACGTGACCTCGGGGGTCACGTGACCTCGGAGGGAGTCACGTGGCCGGGGGGTCACGTGACCTCGAGGGGGGGGGTCACGTGACCTGGGGGTCACGTGACCTGGGGGTGACGTGACCTCGGGGGTCACGTGACCTTGGGGGTCACGTGACCTTGCGGTTACGCCGACGGCGACGCCGATGGCGACACCGACGCCGCTCAAGCCGGAAACGGGCGCCTAAGAGCTGCGCTCTAAAACGTTTTATTTTTGTATTTTCGCCTGGACGATGTGATATGAAAGCACCTTTATATACAGGGTGTTTCACGAAAGGTGGACAAATTCGATATTGCGAAAACTACGCGTCGCAACAAAAAAAAACTTGTGTCGTTTTGGTCCTGGGCCAGGGACCTATTTAGGAAAATTATTAAAGTCCGAGATAATTATATTGTTAATTATTTTTGCTTAATTAACTTTTTAATATTGTGTTTATGGGCATGGTTTCAATTAGAAAATTGCTCAGCGTCATCGAAAAACACTAAATCAACAAATTGCAGAACGATAGAAGGCACGCGAAGCATTTTACGGCTTTCTGAAAAACCGCACAAATTCGACGGGTTTTTAAGTTTCGGTTTGCTATCGGAGCGCATCTCGGCCCCGGCGGCACCGCGCCCCGTGGAGAGATAGTGCAACCAACCTCTGCTGCGCTGCAATCGCGCGACGCAGCAGAGGCTGGTACACTATCTCTCCACGGGGCGCGGTGCCGCCGGGGCCGAGATGCGCTCCGATAGCAAACCGAAACTTAAAACCCGTCGAATTTGTACGGTTTTTCAGAAAGCCGTAAAATGCTTCGCGTGCCTTCTATCATTCTGCAATTTGTTGATTTAGTGTTTTTCGATGATGCTGAGCAATTTTCTAATTGAAACCATGCCCTTAAACACAATATTAAAAAAGTTAATTACGCAAAAATAATTAACAACTTAATTATCTCGGACTTTAATAATTTTCCTAAATAGGCCCCTGGCCCAGGACCAAAACGACACAAGCCTTTTTTCGTTGCGATGCGTAGTTTTCGCAATATCGAATTTGTCCACCTTCTCATGAAACACCTATATATACATATATATGTATATATATATATATATATATATGGGTGATTTCATCTCAAATCGTGCAGGCAAAAAGGGTCGAATTTTTAATTTCGCTGAAAAAAATATATGTTATGGCGTCGTCTCTAAAAACGCAGTAGCCACAAACCGCAAGTTCGTCGGATTTTTTGTTCTCGACTTACGAATTTTAAAAGAGGCCGCGGCGGAAAGCAGTGTTTTTCACATCCGTCGTGGGTCGGATGTTTCGCTCGATCTCCCGCCGTGGATTTTCAGTCCACATTATATTAACTTTTTTCAAGCACTCTGTGAGCACAGGTAAAAGGCTCTAATACCATAAAATAATTTTAGGCGTTTTGCTTTTTTTCTGTAAAAATGTCAAAAACGCCCCCTCGGTTAATTGTTGACGAACTTTGACAATTAAATACTGGCGATCTACTTGGGTTACGTCGATATTTTTTATGTCTATGGAGAGCCCAAAACACGCTCTTTATATATATTATAAAATCACTCAGCTGTATAAAATATCCTTTGCGGTACGTTTACGTTAATGTTATGCGAAAACCAAAAAGTACCAATTTTGAAATCGATTTTCTCAAAAAAACCATTTTTTATTTTTTATTTTTTGTTAAAATGTAGATATGATAGTTGTCTACTCGAAAAGCAAGTCGAGAAAGTGTGTATTTTGTTTGTATGTTCTATATTTAAGCATCAATATCGTACAAAAACGTGTTTTTACGGCTCGAAACGGACTTGCGAATTGCGCGTCTTCACAAACTTGGAAATATTTTTGCCTTTTTTCAACGTTCCCACATAAAAATGAAATACAGTAGTTCCACCCTGTTATATTTATTGATCATTTAAATTTTATTATAGGCGGCAAGCTACATTGGAGGAGTTCAAAAGAGAAAGCAACACTTCTTAACAGACCAGCAGGCGTCGTAAATTTTTAATGTGTAGAAATCGGCAGACGTCGTATTGATTCGGGGCCTTCATTGGCCTATATGAACGTCCCGCCCTTTCGGAACCAGCAGATGACCACGACCTTTCGCGCTCGTTGTGTTAGATAGGACGGCCCGTGACAGTAAAGCGAGCAGCGCACCCTGTGTCACGAGGAGTGAAATGGTACGAATGTGTCGTTGACGCGGCGAACAGTGACGGCCACCCAGGAGGAGTCAGTCAGTCAGAGTATTGCAGAAGGGAAAGCAAAGGAACTGTTGCCTGGGAGGATGAGGACACCACGGCCTTACAATATCGACGGTCAACAACAGTTCTGCCGGCCAAAACAACGCCGCGTGCGCGCTAAAACCGGCGGCGCGGGACAAAATCCCGCAGACGCACACACGAAGATGGGCCGGTTTCGTTAGGGATGTGGGGAAATTTTGAAACCAGCCATCCGTGCACGCGTGAAACGATACCGCGTATTTGCCCAAGCTTCGAGCGCCCTATCCTTGAAACGGCCGTGCTCTATCTCTCTCCGCGGAGATCCGATAGCACCGAAGGGTTATCTCTTTTGGAAACAGCAAAGCCCGGAGACTAACATTAAAAACGAGCGTGTTGGTAAATATACTTGTGTTTATTCTGCCCGGAGACTAGTTGGGTCGAAGTCAGCCTCCTTGTCAACTATAACCGTTTGTGAAGAGTGGTCTTCTCCCGAGATGAAAAGTTAGCGCCGGCTGACGTGTTCTTTTGAAAAAGGGAAGGGGAAAGAGAAAGTTTGAGTAACTACAGTAACTACCTCGAAAGCTCCTCTCCCGATATGAAGCTCGAGGCATGTTACGTCTCGGTTACCTTCTCGCGCATCGCTGCTCGAATCTATTCTTCACTTTGTTCCGCACAGCCACTGTTCCGCACAGCCGTCGTGGCTGTGCGGAACAGAGTGAAGAATAGATTCGAGCATCATCTGGACGCCGTCATCCTGCCAGGCTTCAGTGTCGTGGGACTGGACTCGGCGTCGGTCAGTTAAGACTTTTTTTTTTATTTCGTGTGTGTTTCTTCGCCCCGCTGAACTTTGTTTCTCGGGTGCGGTTCTGCTGAACGTTTTTTTTGAATGTTTTCTTACTAACTGTTTGTTAGCATTGTTTAGTTGTTGGGTTTATTTCGTCATGGCGTAGCGGCCTGACGGTGCTGTAGAGAGCGTGTTCGCACGCATTTGGTTGTGTCCCGTTTAGGGAATGCCCGGAGGAGTTGGTTTTTGTTCTTGCCGTGTGCGGCTGAGTTTTTCCGTCTTGATTAAATTTTTGTTTTTTGTTTTACCTTTACGTGTCGTCGACTTCTTTGTCTGACTCTCCACCAGGCGTGGACCTATCGCCTTGCCACCGCTCGAACCTAAATCTTTTATTTTTTTAACGCAATTTTCGTTAAGATCGGAGTTGGGTAATTTTATTCTTATTTATTTATTTTTATTCCCTACCCCTCTCCGTGACAATCTCTCCGTGTGTTTCGGACCGTTTCTGTGTCATCACTTTTGTGTATTACGGAAGTGAAAGGCCATTCCCTGGTGATCTGTGCGATGTGCGGTGAACAAACCCTAGCGTTTGGTTTCGGAAAGAATTGTATATAATATATCAATGATGTGGTGACTTTCTATGTCTTAGTAATATGACAGCTAATAGCTAGTCATGCTAGTTTACAGTGAAAGTTTTATAAATCGAAACAATACAACGTCTGTGCCTCTTCGATATTGAAGGTCTACTAGGCCTGCTGATTTGATTAGATATGTTTCTCGTGGTTTCCCGCTCTTATCAAAACATAAATAACTATTCAATACCACAAAATGCGTTTATAATTGATTACAAAACGCAGACAAAAATTCAAGAAAACTTTTTCACAATTCATAGAAACGCACGGGTCGCTATGTCTGACTTAGGTCTTGCAAAACGAAGACGTCTTTTTTCCGATATTGAGGCTTAAATATAGAACATACAAACAAAATACACACTTTCTCGACTTGCTTTTCGAGTAGACAACTATCATATCTACATTTTAACAAAAAATAAAAAATAAAAATGTGTTTTTTTAGAAAATCGATTTTAAAATTGGTACTTTTTGGTTTTCGCATAACATTAACGTAAACGTCCCGCAAAGGATATTTTATACAGCTGAGTAATTTTATAATATATATAAAGAGCGTGTTTTGGGCTCTCCATAGACATAAAAAATATTGATGTAACCCAAGTAGATCGCCAGTATTTAATTGTCAAAGTTCGTCAACAATTAACCGAGGGGGCGTTTTTGACATTTTTACAGAAAAAAAGCAAAACGCCTAAAATTATTTCATGGTATTAGAGCCTTTTACCTGTGCTCACAGAGTGCTTGAAAAAAGTTAATATAATGTGGACTGAAAATCCACGGCGGGAGATCGAGCGAAACATCCGACCCACGACGGATGTGAAAAACACTGCTTTCCGCCGCGGCCTCTTTTAAAATTCGTAAGTCGAGAACAAAAAATCCGACGAACTTGCGGTTTGTGGCTACTGCGTTTTTAGAGACGACGCCATAACATTTTTTATTTTCTTTATTTATTAATACTGCTCACCCTTTTTTCAGGGCGGTTACAGGAGTGGAAGAAAATGATATGCCAATACATTTCACAATGTATAAGAAATTATACAGTACAAACCACGTGGATACAAGCACACAAGTTTTGACACACTTTCTGAAAGTTTGACACACTTTCATTATACTTTTTTCAGTTAAAATTAAAATTCGACCCTTTTTGCCTGCATGATTTGAGAAGAAAAACACTCATATATATATATATATATATATATATATATATATATATATATATATATATATATATAATTCCTAAATTTGTAATTTTCAGAAACACTGTGAGCGCGTGAGAAGCATAGTAGTGTGCTTACGTTACTACTGGTAAAAAGGTACGATGTTATGGTTTCGATAAGGCGCCCGCGCGATTTTCCGGACTCTTATCAGAGCCCCAGCCATGTACTTGCTCCACGAGTGGTAAGTTTAGGGCACTACCACGCTCTCCACGTGCTCAAAGGGTTTTCTGAAGACTACTGATTAGGTGGTTTTCCATGACGCTCAGCAAGTTTCTCATTAAAACCATGTATCTATTTTAACTAACTAAAAGTTATTTAGTCAGCTTTATTCCATTAGGAGACTAATTAATAAGTATCGCGAATTTTCTGGCGTCCGCCACCACCAGTCATGCGAATAATACACAAGAAAGATCCATGGACTGAACCAGACAAGGAGAGGGCTATTGACTTTTAGAGGGGAAGCCTCTCTTCTGAATGACGATTGAGGGAACTACTTGGCACGATTTTCTCTAGTCCCGAAAAAGTAAACAGTAACAACACAAACTTCCTTCACACAAAAAATGAAAGACGTTTACAACTCCATGTAATACCGAATTAGAACCCATCTTTTGAAGAAGAGGAGAAGGGGAGTGTATGGAAAGGAGCGTATACCCCTCGTCCTCATCCGTACCCTCTTTCCTCCCCTGCTCCTCCTCCTCCTCCTTTCCTCTCTCCTCTCTTGAGGCATTTCGATTTCGCGATATAGCGTGCTAAGCAATCTGAGAAGGATATAAATGTGTACCCGAACGAAAAATCCATCAATGTAACGCTGTCTGGCAGTCGATGTTTTCTAGTGGACACCTGTCTGTGCCTGATTGTACGTCAAACGCGTCTGATTGGCCAACAAGTTACCCTGACCGACAGTCAAACTCCAGTCAGACTCCGCTTGTCGGCTTTCTGATGGTTTCCTGGTGGCAGTCGGCCGCCGCGAAACGCCGTCAAGATTTCTTGGTGGCGATACTTACTGTACATCGATTGTCTCTGACTGTACGTCAAAAAGCTTTGACGTGCAGAAAGACGTACGGTCAAAAGACGTAAAGTTCGTTTGGATACCACTATTTCGTCAAATCTCTGAATACGAAAAATAATATATGCACGAGAAAACGATTTCGGAACGTGAGCCCATAAAACCGCTGATGTTAGAGATATGACAAGCAGGGCACCCGACAACCCTGATCAGAAGCCCGCCGAAACGCCGAACATGCCGAGCACGCCAAACGCGCCACTTTCTACTTTCGCCGCTTTCGCTTTGCCCATAAGCTTCGCCGAGCTTCCATGAACGATCGCTCTCAACTCGCTTTGTTTGCGCGCTTGTGCCACCCCTGTCGATCTAGCCCGGGCTCTACAATGTCTTATGTTTTAGTCGAATTTCTCCTCGACAAGACCCAGTCGTCGTGAGTTCCGACTATGTAAGGAACTTTAGCGGTGTAGTTGAAGACGACAAGGTGTACCGGGTCTCTGTGCCGGAGACGCGCGAACAAAGCGAGAGGGGTCTCTACGACGCGAAAGTACTCTACATGGTACGTGAGGTAGAACTGAAGTACGGCGATTGATGCAACGAGTGGTTTGCATAAAACGCCGAAGGCTTAACTGCATATGCAGCCGAAGCATTCTTTAGAGCGATGCATCTCCATTGTCAGGAACCCTCACGCTGCAATACTGAAATGCTCTTGATCTCGGTCCGGGAGAGGTTTAGGCCGGGAAGTTTATACCTTTCTGTCTGGTGTGGGCTATTGGCCTTACCGCTGTGTCGCGCTCATTAATATTGTTTCCGAAGAGCGCAGACAAACAGCATCCGCGAGCGTAGTTCAGTATATGTCTGCTGCTCGCTTTCGTCCTTGCGAAGCCATGGCTGTCTGTCGTAGCATGCGTGCTTGCTCTCTAGCTTCAACGGAGTCGCATACGTTTTGTGAATTAAAGTGTATAAGGTCGTCCCGAAAAGGTTCGTGACATCGAGGGTGTTTCTCTAAACCATGCTTAGGGGTGCATGTGGACCCGTTTGGTAAACGAATGCCCCCGTACGAAAATGTCAGATCTGGAGCGGTTCCGGTGACCACCCGGATCCGCGCGGTTTTAAACTTGTGGACAGTTCGATCCGCGCGATTCTGCGTGCAATCCACTCGCATCCAGTGAGACGCAACGCACTGGAATCGCACGGTGATGGGGTGATCCCGATCCGCTCCCCTTGTTCCAGTAGGGTCTGCTCCCAGCCAGCGGGCGCGACATGCGTGACTGGAGGAGGGGAGGGGCGTTTGGGGGGGAGGGGGTCGGCGGGGAGCTTCCGCGGTCTCTCGCAGGTCACGTGTTAGACAGGCGCATCCGCTACGCAGGCGCTGCGAGCAGGCGTTCTGCGCGCGCGCCTGTCTTCGTCTGTTGCAGTCGGCGGCAGCGCTGGCAGCGCTCTGAGAGTTTAGTTTTTTCTTCGCTCTCGTCGGACTGTCGGTCGGCGCTCGCCCAGCAGCGATGTTCGCACTGCGGGCGCATGGATACTGACGCGCCCATTGTTACCCTGGGTCGATACCTACAGACTTCGGCTTTGAATCTTTATATAGTGTGAAGCTGCCCACCTATGGCATTTCGGCTCGGCATCTTGATGCGCTTGGCGCTCGTGTGCTTGGTGACAATGCTTGGACAACTCGGATACCGCTTGCCCGCCGGAACTTCTCGATGCACTCAACACTGGATACTGTGCTTGTGCGTGCTGTGTGTGTGTTCCGTGCACCGTGTTTGGCGACGACGCGCGCCTTGCATTGTCTGTTGCAGTCGGCGTCAGCGCTTCGAGAGTTTAGGTTCTTCTCCGCTCCCGTCAGACTCCCGGCCGGCGCTCGCCCGGCGGCGATGTTCGCGCTGCGGGCGCACGGATACTGACGCGCCTATCGTCGCCCTGGATAGATACCCACTGAGCTCGGCTTTGAATCTTTATATAGTGTGAAGCTGCCGACCCATTGCAGTTTGGCTCGGCATCTGGATGCGCTGGTGTGCTTGGTGACAATACTTGGACAACTTGGATGCCGCTTGCCCGCCGGAACATCCCGATGCACTCAGCACTAGATACTGTGCTCTTTGGCGTGCTGTGTGTATGTTCGGTACACCGTTTTGGTGACGACGCCTGGACGACCATGTGCGCCACCGGAATTACCGCGCTCACCACTGGACTCTACCAAAACTTCGTGCTATGGCCTTTGCCGTTACAACCGAGAGATCGTCGCAATTTCAGACCCAGTTCGCCTGGGTCTGAAATCGCGACGATCTCTAGGTTGTAACGGCTAAGAGCATAGCACAGGTGCTGTAGGAGTGCAGTGGTGAGCGCTTGCTGCTTTCTGGTGGTGTACCGGCTGGGTCTAAAATTGGGGCTGCAAATGCGCGGTTCCAGGGTGGACACGACCTGGTGCCCCAATTTCGGGTCTAGGCGGAAGCGGCATTTTCATTCCGGCCTGTATCTGACATTTTCGTACGGGTCCCTTTTACATGAAAAGCGCAAATTTGAAAGGTACATTCCATCAAAGACCGCCACATACGTAATTTTGGACATTCCATCAGTGGCAGTCAGACGTCATCTGACGGACCATCAGGTCACGTTCCACCAGGACTGCTGACTGGCAGTCAGCGTCCCCAACATACGTATATTGATGAAATTTTCAATAGGGTATATATATATATATATATATATACACATATATATATATATATATATACGTAAATTGGGTGAAGTAGGGGAAGTATCTGACACAATGAACCGGGAAACTTTACTGAGTCAATGATGCGTACTGTCGGAGTTATTAATGCGAAGTTTATGTGGGTACATTTCGAGCGGGGACCGGTCTTCATATACGTAGATAAAACAGGGTGCTCCACGAAAGTGTAGACAAGTTCGATATTGCGAAAACTGCACGTCGCAACAAAAAAAAGAATCTGGGTCGTTTTGGTTTTGGGTAGGGGCCTAGTTTGGGAAAATTATTAAGGTCCGGGATAATTATAGTGCTAATTGAATTTTTGCACAATTAACGTTTTTTAATATTGTATTTCAGGACGTGGTTTTAATTAGTGAAAATTGCTCAGCACCATAAAAACACAAAATTAACAGATTGCAGAACGATAGAAGGCACGCGAAGCAATTCTACGGCCTTTCTGAAAAATTGCACAAATTCGACAAGTTTTATGTTTCGGTCTTTGCAGTCTGCAGCGCATCTGGGCCAACCCGGGGCACCGCGCCCCGTGGAGAAAGAGGGCGGTCCAGCCCCGCTGCGTTGCGCAAGGACAGAGCAGCAGAGACTGGATTTGCACGATTTCTCCACGGGGGAGCGAGTGCCGTCGGGGCCGAGATGCGCTCCGACATAAAAGCGAAGCTTAAACCCGTCGAGGTATGTGCGGTTTGATCGAAAAGCCGTAAACGCTTCGCGTGCCTTTTCGATCCTTCTGAAATTTGTTGATTTTGTGTTTTTTGGATGATGCTGAGCACTTTTCTAATTGAAAGCCTGCCCTTAAGCACAATATTAAAAAGTTATTTACGCAAAAATGAGATTAACAATACGATCATCCCGTACTTTAACACTGCTATGGTCTCTAAACAGGCCCCTTGCCCAGGGCCATTTACTTCAAAAAGCCTTGCTCTTGTTGCGACGCGTAGTTTTCGCAATGTCGAAATTTGTCTACACTTTTCGTCAAACATCCTGTATACATATGAGCTGTGGAAAAGGGTGGGTACGAGGTACGGCGGTGGAAGAACGCGGAAAAGTTCCAGATAAAAAAAAGGAGTTCATTTCATACTATGAGTGGTTAGAAAGAAAGTAAAGCACGGCGTGGGTAGAAGGAACAAAATAATGAAAGTAAATTTAAAAAAAGAATGTTAAATACACTACACTTCTAAAAAAACACAAAATTAGACGGAAGGCAAAGAAATGTGTCCAGAGGGTGAAGTAAGTTTACACGCCAGAAATCAGTGCCAAATGGTAATGAAAATGCAAAAGTGGGCTTAGAGGGCCAGGCGCTGACGTTTGGCACGCAGCACTACCTTCTTCATAAAAGGAGAAGAAGGCAGTGCCACTGGCCAATCAAGCTGACGCCCTCCTGCTAAGCCCCTCTTCATTTTTCACTAATCTTTTGCACTCAAGTTCTGGCGTGTAAACTTGTTTACTCTGATTTACTCCACTGTTGCATGTTCGCTCCTCCCTACACGCCTTCTGCGCCCAGCCAACTACCAAATAGAATAATCGAAGCCTGTGTACTGGAATTTTAACGTCATCATGGTGAGATTCACAGAGCGAAGACACAGATCTGGAATACGAGTGCTGCGTTAGTGCTTGGCTGGACCTCGTGTCTAATCAGCGCTTCGAAAGACGCTCGGCATCGGACTCCGCTCCACCGCTGGATGGCGCCGTCCGACTGTTTATGATGTTCCACTATGGTGCCTGAAACGCGTCTCCGACTGGCGTGTTTACCGCGCCCAAAAAAGAAATCCCTCGATTTCTACCTGATGACGTCTTAGAAGTGTCATGCTGTCGCCGGTCGCGACCCTGGCGGCGTCCCACCAGTTGTGGTACATATGGCAGACGCCTGTCCTGCTGCAGGTCGCCTCTTTACTGTGACAGTCTACTTAAGCTACAGCAGCGGGAAGTTGGGACGCCTGGCGACGCCGTGACGACAGCGACAGTCGCGTTCGCTCGTACTTTCGCCAGCATTTCTACGGCCAACTGCCAGCATCGCGGCAGGCAACAGCATGACACTCCGGCTTCGTTGACGCTGCTGCCACTTGAGGACCACTTTCGATGTATGGGCGGATAGGATGCTAAAACACACCAGTCGGAGGCGCGCTTCAGGCACCACAGTATCCACGGATGAAGGGTTAGGTGTTCGGAGGAGTTCACTATTCTAGTGTGGTGCTGGCCCAGCAGACATGTACGAACGGATAGCAGACGATAAAATGTAACAAACATTATCATGCTTTCGAATTTGTTATTTTCAAAGAGAAAATGGTATTTGTATTTTTATGCGAACTGAAATTGCATCATGGTTCGTATATCTCGTAGAAAACATTGATAACGGTTATCCCGCTCTGTTGCCCTCTCTCCTGTGACTATTTCGGCGTTACTGCGTTCACCACACTACCTGGAAGCGAGCTTGCTAACCAGTATGCAGACGAAGAACCGTCTTGTTTAGGACCTAGAAAATGCATAGCTGCCGCTTTTGCTCTATTTTTTAAAACTCAGCGGCTTTTAGTTGAGCTTTAGGAAAAAATAGTTTCAGGTATTCAGATTATGCGAAGCGTGCCAATTGTAGTGTGTCCTTACCACTACATCCTGAACTTATACGTTCAGGGTGTGGTGGTAAGGACGTATCACGAAGACTAAGCGAACGACTCCTGGAGTCGTTCGCTTAGTCTTTACATTGGCCCATTTCCATGATACCTCTACAAATGGCATTTGTCGTTTGAATATTGCGATTGGGTTACTCTCACGTTTATATTTCAATAAATTATAGGTACTGAACCGCTATAATATGTCGGTTACCGGTTAGATATTCAAAGTATTGGTTTTGGTTTGGGCACATCGCCAAATCAAATATCGGTAGAGTTTTGGTGCACGGCAGACCAAAACCAATTTCGATCTTTATCGGTTCACGGTTTGGGTCTCTGTTCCGGTTTGGGTCTCGATTCCGGTTTAAGTTCCTGCAAAAGTCATAAGTGATTTTGAGTAAATTTCAAAACAATAAAGAAGACTATGTAGCCCACGAATGTGCGGAGATGAATTATCTCGGAAGCCGAGAAGGGCTCATATTTTTCATTTTAATATAACTGAGAATCGCTCCTAAATTTTGAGCCAGATAACGGAAACCTCTGAAAAATACATTTCTGGTCCGGACGTTCGACAATGCGGAGTTTTATTTGGCGATAATAAAAAAACTAATGTATTTCCGCGGGACTTTTTGTAGAACAAACAATGCGCACAATAGCAATAGGCAACGGTTAGAGAGTTATCTTGAAAACCTTCATGACATAAAACTTAAATTCTAAAGCACGAACTTCTTCATAACGTACCCTCCTACCCCTAGAATTGTGTCCATCTGTGTTCATATGCATCTTTCATGGCGATGCATGTCAGCACAACCAGTTTGATTACCGTGAGAACAAAACCAAAAACAATAAACACACAATCCCACCGCAGAAATAAACAAAATATTTGCAAATAAATCACTAAAAAGGAGTTAAAACCTAGTACTTTTTGATCCGCAGCTTGAGGTACTGTCTCTGCATTATTTGAAAGACTTTTCATGTTTTTCTTTATTGTATGAACGACTATTTAAATATGCACCCGCTAAGGTGTTTGTCATGCACATCCTCATACAACTACCACATGACAAGACTATTCGTATTGCATGGTGATGGTCTAGATGAAGGTAAATACCAATGAATAGGCAACATGCTCTGCTTCCCTCCCTGAAGGACCTCTAATTCCTTCAAAACAAATGTACACGCTCGCTCCTTAAATGTTTTAGTTCATATAATTTAGAAGTGTAAAAAAAAAAGGTTGTCGCATTCCTATGGAAGTTTGGATAAGGGAAGCCAGTCTGCCCCAAGGGGCGTTGAAGATAAAGCGTGCGAGGTGAATTGAGCCCAGATCCCGTGGATTCTGCAGCACCAGATCCTGATCTGCCTGCTCCGAGCTGCTCAGGTGAACGCATCCTCCTCCACTGATCACCTTTCTTCGGTTAACCATTCGTTGGCGACTATCGCGATCGTAGAAAAGGCTTCTGACCAACTGAATGTGACCCGTGACCCGAACTCAAGCAGTGTTTTTTGTTCGTAATATAATCCATTCCAATATTTACAAGACCTCAGCCCAGCGCGCGCCCAGCACTCGCACGTTCGTCGGTGTAAAAGCCAGCAAAATACACGCCATACCACGAACATTGAAAATCAAACTGGCCAGGATACCTTTTCTGGAAAGGTCTATAGACGCTTTATACACGCGCCAGATTACAGCCGCCATTGCCGACCTTCTCCAGTTTTACCGAGATATTGCGCCAATAAAGCGGGCTTTGGCAATCCTCCACAAAGGCAAAATGATGGGGAAAAACATAGTCGAATCCGCAAAGAATAAACCTGTCCTGCTGTGGTAATGATAGAGCTATATGATAAAAAAGAGGAAACAAAACACTGAAGGTCAGTTATAGCGGCGCTCATGCACAGATGGTGTAAAGTGTCTATAGTCGGTGAAAGGCTGAGAACCAAGAGGATGCACCACCTCCAGAACGCGCTTGTTGTTTTTATGCTTGGTCTCACTTGAGCATGAACTAACTGCGAAGGTGTTACAAGCGTGAGCGGCTAACCTTGACTACCTTGATATCGAAGGATGCAGGTGGAGTGATATCAGGGTTATTTGTACAATTTAGGGGCTTTCACCACTTACATCAACACTAACATATATAGCTTTTTCTTTCCGTGGTAGAAAGTACCTTGACGAAAACAAATTGTCGTCGAAAGCAAGCCGACTAGTCATCAAACCGGGGTTGTTTGTACCTCCCGAGCATATCCCATTCTCCTTCCAATGGAGAGCGGATGCAGTACCACATAGAAAACTAGGCCTGCAGGCCTGCGCATGATGTCGTTTTTAGTGTGAACCCCGAACCGCCCCGAACGGCAAACACGTTGAAACTGGAAGCAATTCGCTGCACTTCCTGAGGCGCTGCAAATCGCTGTGGCGGGGATGCGTAAGTAAGCTATAGGTGACGCTCCGTGGGTTTACTAGTGATAACGCTTGAAAGGAAAAGGCTCACTCCATGTCTTCTAAATAATATTGAAAAATGTCACAAAAAAACCCTTGAAAAAAAAAGGTAAACGTTTTGGTATTTGATGCGCTCTCTGGGAGAAAAGCCCGGTATTTCTTCCTTGTGCGAATGCTGATTTATAAACAACAAAATGCTTAGACTATGTGCCCATGAGCTGCGTTTCTAGACATAGATATCAGTAAAGCAAATAGGGATGCTTTACGGATCGTCATTATAAAAGAGAAATGCAAAACTTGCTATTGTGTTTGGCAAACGGCATATGCACTAGACAAAAAAACAGAATGGCATACTCCTAGTGCACCCTTAAGTGATTACCGACGACGATAATAATGTAAACGCTCCATCACGATCTATGAAAGTCACCACCACAACAAGATGATGCCAAAACCATGAATTAGAACTCATTCAAATATAGTTACTAATGCAGGTCTTGTTAAGGACCTTCCGAAGTGCATCCTCAAGCAAATGTTTGACTTTATTTTTGGAGCTGATATATCAATTAGCGTAAAACTGCTTAATTTATTACATAGGTGATACTCAAAGTTAAAAAAAACATATATGTTCTTGTAAGCCTTGAGTACGTTACTTTCGAAAAGTAATTCTTTACAGTTACAATTACTTTCAGAAAATAAGTAGCGAAGCTACCATTACAGTTACCGCGACGAAAAAGTAACTCGTTAATTTTACAGCCACTTTTCGAAAGTAACGGAGTTGCTTTTCATAACAGAAATAATTAAAAAAGCCTTTCCAACGTACTACAAGAAGTGCAAGAAAAAATGCGTTTTAATATATTGCAACAGCACATGTTGATTCTTGACATTATGATCTAAACGTTTCCCTAAGCTTGATCGCGAACACATCCCTATACAGGCTGAAGGAACGTTTGACTGGCACGGTGGACTGAATGGCTGTGGATTGTGCCACGATAATGTGTTTGACTGCTAGGAAAGCATTGAAGCTACAGAGAGGCTTTGCCTCCGAAGCTTCATTTTCCACCACTGCGGCTCACTAGCAGACATAAAGCTTTAGCGGTACACACAACACCGGAGAAGTGCCTTTACTGTTGACGCCATGCCGAAGTAGTGTCGCTAATTGAATTACAGAACCTGCACCGTCCCCCGAGCATGTATCGTTTCACGGTTGATCTCGATCAAAAAGGGACTGCACAAAAATAAATCCGCAACATATAGTGCTTCAAGCTCGTAACGTGAAAGCGTCAAACCACAAATTACAAGCCCGCGCGTAAATATAACTGAGGTCCTTTTCTTCATCAAATCTGCACATGGCTATTTTCGGGCCGCGACTCGCTAGAAACAACGTATTCAAAGGTTTACGGTACGCGAACTTGACACTTAAAATGCTGTAACATGTAATTTAAAAAAGTACAAAGAAAAGCTAGATTGTGCTCGTTGAAATCTGACATGTACTTAGAACCTCTCTACTTGTGCTGCGCTAAACACCCTAATCAATAAAAAGAGTCATCATGCATAAGCCTTAAAAAAGTGTAATTGCTATAGCATCCGAATTTTAATGATCCAAAAATGCACCACTTACACAAAGGAAAACATGTAACAGAAAACAAATTGTGATTATTTCCCATATGTGGCACATTTAACATCACATTGGCCGCGCTTGGCCACATAATATCAGGTAGTCAGGTTATCTTAGGACAAGTCGATTTGTTTTCGATTCCACTAGGATTGCTTTTGTCAAGATAAGGCACGATTAAACTAGGGTCGGTCGTATTCGTTTAAGCTATGTTATGTTAGGGTAAAGCCTACAGGTTACGTTAGATCTATACGGTCTAGGTTACGATCGATGAAGCTTCAAGAAGTTATGTCAGGTTAAATGAGATGAGTTAAGAATATATGAGGTTGCAGTAAGACCAGGTTATGCTAAGTTAGATAACTTAAACTTGTAGGAGGTAGGGGCGGCTGGATAAGTCTCAGTTAGTATAGGTCAGTTTAGTTGATAGAGGTAAAGCACGTCAAGCAACATGAAATGAGGTTTCTATACATTTGATATGGTAAGACTGACGTATTAGGGTGTCTTAGGTTACAATTTTTGTATTTATTTGCATATGTTTGCGAGAACGCACTTGAGTAGGAAAATAATGGTGCAAGTACAACAACATCCAGTTTAGAGAAAAACGAAATTCAAGTTCCTCTTCGACTCGGCTGCTCCTCTCGCTTTTTTGCCATGTTATATTTTTTCCAGCCGACATCATTCCAAACAGCGTTGAAAAGTCCGGCTTCGCGTATAGCTACAACAAGGTTACGATGTTCACGAAGGTAGGAGATCACTTTCGAAACCAAGAAGTGGGGTAAGAAAAAGACGAAAGTATTCTTGCGCGCAGTAATTCCTGGTGAGTCCAACATGAAAGTTTGAGTCGCAGTCACCATGTAGAGGTGCGCCCCCGTCTTTCCATCTTCACTCATGGGTCACTCTTTGTAGTGCAGAAGCATGAATCACCGCACTTTACCAGCAGCCACTTTAAAAGTCAAGGGTCCCTTCGGTGTGTTTTGATAATTTGAAGTGAGCAAACCTTTCTTTCGATTATGCAGGGCAAGACAAGGCCGGCTCTAACTGAAGCCTCAACGTCTTCGGTTGTTTCGATGGTTTTGGAGTACATCGGCACTCTCGTGTCCGATGTCATCTTGCACTGGATGTAGTTCGCTACAAAAAACATTCCAGCTGATCCAAAAAGCACAGAGGATTCTAGAGGCCGTGCGATTTGCACTGAGGTGGAAGGTCGAGCTCCTGCCAATGACGGCGGCAAGAAAGAACAGCCATATACTGGAGAGACTCGCCGGATGCTTCTGTACCAGCGAATGGAGATGGTAAACTATTCCGCCCAGGCTAGGACTGACGAAAACAAAGAAAATGAGCTTACGGGTGAACTGCCAGAAGCTTGAGAAAACTGAAGCGCACCAGACTATGAGCGCTGTAGAAGTTGAGAGAGCTACCTTCGATAACTTACTACGCACATAAAGCAGATAACTTCTTTTCTCATCGACGGCCGAAGTCAGGAGGCTGATGATGATTTTTTTCTCTCAGTATGTCCCGAACGCTAAAATCATGCTTTGAATTTGCAGCAGTGAAAGCCTGCAGCGAGAGGCTCACGTTAATATTCTGCAAGCAACACATTAAAGTCACGCTAAGCCTGTTGTTGTGAGCGTCCCCAATTGTCTCGCGGGATGCTCTCTTGACGTAGGCTCCACGCAACAAAATATCTGTTTCTGAATTCAGTCCAGAGTTCAGGCCGTATCCGAGCAAACAGCCTATAAGCCCACGTTGCAGATTTCTCTGTGCACTTCCAAAAGTAGGTTTTAGGAACATCAATTACCATCGTGTTCAGCGAAATCAGGACACAGCTTATTTCTGGATAGTCCTGGTAAGGCCAGAACCTCTCCCGGTGCCAAGACGAATAGCATACTAACTAAACTAAGGTAGATGGTATCACTCCTTAGACTTTTGAGGATGAACCAGCGCTGGTATCGCGTCAGAAACGGGTGAGATGACCATCACCCAGAGTATCGGGTTCAGTGAGACGTTTCAGCTGTTCCACTTGCTCTTGTTCGAAGCGCGTCCACTTGTGTACAGGAAACGTGAGCTTGGTGATCCAATCCATCGATGTCCTATTGTGGTTTCCAGGAAGGGTCAGGACGATCATGATGTCTCCTGGAGCCTTGAGAAACAATACTCTTTCTGCACCCAGAAGAAAATAATTGGCCGGACATTGTGTAGCAACAGGACCCATTACACTAAAAACGAGCGTAGCTCCACATGTTTCGGAAACACTGCAGGTGCTCGAAATTCAGCTCGTGCGATGGATTTGAAGCAAGAGGCACAAATCATCTGTAGTGTTTCCATGAGGACCGTAACCACAAAGAAACATCATTACACGTGTTAATTTCTTTATACATTTTAATGAGAGTCTGTCGACACCCACATGATAAAAACAGACAAAATTCTTTGAAATGGTTAATGTGTTTGGAAACACGAGAACGCTCCTAATATTTTGTCAGTGGTGAAACTCAATCTTCCAGTTGAAAATTGGAAGTAAATACACGAGAGAGGGTCGCAATGTATTACACTGACGATATGTCCAATCTCCAGAGGACTGAAGCCACAAAAGACAGGACTGAAGTCACTCTTTTTGCAGTGCCTCCTTGAGAGCTTTTTAAGGTGTTTACCAAAGCATTTTCTTCCAGAACGTCTTACGATGTGTTCAAACCATGTTATTGTTTTGTTACGGCATTATTTACATTTTCTCTAGAAACGCACATCGCGCGTCGAATCAGGTGTACACAGGTGTGTATAAGCAGCCAATGCACTTCTGAGCCCCTTTTCGAAGTGTATGTTTAATCTATTTGAAGATGCACTTTTTTGCAGAAAAAGTGAAATAAAACAGGCTTTCTCATGATCTGCAATCTCAAAAAAACCACGTGCGCATTGATTTAGAGGATCGATTGAAAGGGTTGTATTTTTGAGAATGTCAACAGGAGCAAATCGCCTACCGTTTTGCGTCGAACATATAAATCAACTATGTTTTCTTGTACTTTTTAGCAAGGACGAGAAAACCATGGCGCTTGGAATGATCGAACCAAAGGGTTCGACAAGTGCGTACACCTTGGAAACATTTGAACATAGTATGGTGAAAATATTTATGATCTTAAAACTTAAGAATCCTTTTCGCTATGAAATTTGAGAATATGTGAACTTTCAAAAGCTCGGTGCTAAGAACTTTGACAATTTTCAATCTTCGAAACTTGCAAAGTTTAAAATTTTGACAAACTTGGAATTTCTGAAAAAAAAGTTCGCATAAAGTTAGTGTTAAATTTGTTTGCCAGGTCAAGGCATTTATAACCATTTAGAACAAATTTATGGGAATGTAAGTCTTGATATTTTTGATAAAGAGCGTAAATTTCGAAAGTGTGCTGAGACGATTGTTTTGTCCTAACTATTTCGCTTTTATCCTGTTTGCAAAATTTCTCGACTAATTGACCTTTTGATAAGTGCACCACTAAGGTTGCGTTAAGCTGTTAGTGCGTCACTCAAAATAAAACAAAAGAAAGAAAGGCAACAAATGTTAATACCAGAAGTATTGTCAATTTAAGCATTGCACTGAAGTTTTACCCAGTTCTAGGTGTTGTCACTAATTGCTAGCTTTGACCTCGTCGTATCGGCCTCGAGCCCCGTACCTGATTTCTTCCCGGCTATCGCAGAAAACCTCTCACGTCCGAAAAGTCTGCACCGCAAGGCAGCATGCGGGCCAACATATTTCTTGTCTTGCATAATTGAAATCCGACATCGGAGCATCGTTTCTAACTTTTAGCTATTTTCGAACGTAAGTCCCCCAATTAACCCATTCAAAGAATCCCCGGTTCAGAGGTTCTAGAATAAAACACGTGAGCACGTGCTCAAGAGATAGCGGGCACTCTTTCAACCAAGAAGCTAGATACTCGCTGGTTCAATTTAGCTGCGGTAACGTAGGTTCTACATTCCTATAGTGCACTTTCTGCATAAAGTGGCTTATCTTTTGCCATCAAGTTCCTGCAAAGGAACTTCTTTCCCCTCTCTTATTATGCATACCTACATTTTTATGTTGGGAGTCATCGGACCGCGTTTTGCGAGGTGTCGCCAGTTATTTCTAAACTGACGGATTCCCGTAGCCCTTGGAAAATGGCAATGAGTTGAAAAACGGAGGTAGAGCAAAATATAGCGCGCGGGAATCTCAGAACGTCCAACTCTGGCTGGAGAAATTAATTAGACCCTAAAATAGCAGCCGTTGTCTCCAAGGCGTTCGTTGAAAGCGTTTGAATGCGAGAGCCAACCGTCGGCCGCCGGCGTTTCTTGTTCTGAAGCGTTCGTCGATTGTAGTGGATGCCAACATTGCTAACTTTAGGCCTGCCCACTAATCATTTTAACCAGATCTCAGTGTTCTGACATCGCCATGCATTTTCGTCCCCTCCTCTTCCCCAGTCTCTCGGCGCATACATTAGAAGTATATTTATTTAACGAAAACCACTTTTAGAAAGAGACCCTGCTGAGAGAGCAGTTTAAATGATCGAAATATTTGCTTGGTGAGTGCACTGAAAATACACTAAGAATACGAAACTAATAGATGCAATTGAGTTGTATTAAAGCTGTCTTATTAGGTGAGCTAAAATTAACTACTGCATACCAATATAGTATATTTGGGACTTACGTAAAAATAAACGCCAATAAGCCGCTTAAAATAATTAAGGGTACATAAAGCAGCGTTAGTTAAGAATTGTGTATTTGTCTTGTGTGTTTGGTTCTTTAGTCGGCAAAGGGAATAGCCGGCAGAGATGGGGGCTAATCGCTAGATTTAAACATGAATTAACCACCCACTTGATTTCAAAGGTTCTTCAAAAATTAGGTCAAGTCTCCCTAAAATAACACTCCTCTTTATTAAACTCAAAGGTTTATTCAACATACATTAAAAAGTTTGTTATTTGTTTAAGGCATTTTTACTT
>JAZHYW010047146.1:0-17557 GCA_037355805.1 Ixodes ricinus
GTCCCTGCTTCTCCCCAACCCAGAAATGTTCGCCGAAAAGAGCCAACAAAATGCAGCACCAACTGTGAAGCCTGATGTGGTGCTCCTGTGGTTGTGCTTTACATGAAAAATCGCGTGCTTAGCGGCAACGGAGGGGTGACATCTTCGCATGCCTCTCATCCCAAAATTCAGGATATGCGGGCAATTTAAAATTCGAAGATCCATCGTGCATCTTGAGTAATTCCACCAATGTTTATACAAAAAAATAATGAACAAGCAAACACTGTATGCAAAATCAAGCTCGTGCAGTGATAAACCGCGAAAATATAAATGATACATCAGCAGTACATAACTAATAAAAAAAAACAAAAAAAGTTAAAAGACAATAGGCCACGCGGCAGCGGAGTCAGCCATAAAAGAATTTGGATAAAAACAGGAGAAAATAATTTTTTTTAAATATTTGGCTAGCGGATTTTGAGATCGAATCAAGATTTATGCCCTTTGTTACCGAAAACATAGAAAAGAAGCTACTTTCAAAAGTAATTCCCTGCCATTTCACGATAATTAGAATTTTTCTCAATGACTTGATTTAAATAATCTTCACTCTACTCAAATTATTTTTCAGGAAGATACTCACTAACCTAACTTAATTAACTTTCTTAAGTAAGTTAACCAAACATATAGTTTTTTTTTAATTAACAGATTTGTTTAAAAAAAGTTGTAAAGTTACACTTGTGTGGTTTGTGGAGGTGAGTTATACGGTCAGGACATAGTATTGAAGGCTAATCATAACGATCAGTAGGTTAATTAACAATTTCGTTAAATAACTTCTTAATTAATGAAAATAAACATATGGCTCAATCAGAAACTTGCGTGAGCGTCGTCCAAAACCCTAAATCAGTAATATTTAGAAAGACTTTGACCGGCGTGAGAAGTGCAGTAGTGCGCTAGAGATACCACCGTGGAGCAAGTTCAAGACTTGGGCTGGATAAAAGACGGAAAAATCGCGCGGGCGCCTTACCGCAACCGCTAGCCTTGTACCTGCTCCGCGAGTGGTAACTTCGAGGCACTACTACGCTTCTCACGCGCTCAGAGTCATTTCTGAAATTAGTGATTTAGTGGTTCTCCATGACGTTTAGCAAGTTTCTAGTCGGAACCGTATGTCTATTTTCATTATTTAAAAAGTTAATTAACGAATTTAAATAATTAGCCAACTTATCGCAAACAAGCCACCCACATAATGTCCCCCTGGCTGTATGAACTCCCATGCACTAACCGCTTAAGTGTAGCTTTCAGAGCTTTTTTTAAACAAATCTGTCGATTTAAAAAAAATCACCATCTCTCTCTCTCTCTCTCTCTCTCTATATATATATATATATAATATATATATCTTGCCGCAGATTTTAGTTTGGTTTCTACCCATTACAGCAGATTACTTCACTGTTTAATGTTTATATTTTCATATCGCTGAGCCATGCGGTGGCATGGTCGTTTTATTGCCTCCCATTAAATTCGATGGTGGCAATTTTTACTATTTTATTTTCATATCTATAGCCACGCGTTGACTGTATTTTTGTTTTGTTCTTTTCTCGAGTTCTTATCTGTTTGGTTTATTTCTCACGGATAGTTTTACGACATTTTTTATTGATTTATAACTATTTACAAGCTAATAATACTGGTTCTTAGTAATTATGATGATAATCTTTTCTTATGTGGTAGTTCTTTATTTTATAAAAGCGAGGGACAGATCTGAAGATAAGTGTATTTTTTCTCGCGTTGACACTGTATTCTTTAAACTACCGTTATTTTTTCTACTTTGAAAGATAGGTCTCACGATGCCTTTTATGAAACCACTACGAAGTACTATCTGTAAATTAAAACATAAACAAACAACACAAACTTCGTGTGGGACAATTACATATATGCAAAGTTCAACTTCCAAATGTTCAGTCTGCGGATATTCTATTCTGCAGTTTCGTTCAGGGCAAGCAACCCTACGACGAATTGACGTCACCGTACGCCGTATTCGACTACCTCAAGCACCCGGTGCATGCCTTCCACTTGATCAAGGGGATGACCGCTGGCCTGGGTGCCATAGAAGCACTGATAAACAAAACGCGAAAGTTTGGTAGGTCTCATCTCTTCTTTGCCGACGTATACTACGGCGTCTGTCAAAATAATCGTTGGGTATCCGCAGGGACCGCATAAACAGGGTTGTCTCACATATCGCACCAGGATTTACCACAGTGGTTTCTGATGATGATGGATCTTGCGTGTCATATTTTTGTGAAACGTTTCAGTAAAAAGTTAAAAGTCAAGAACTTGAAGCCCTTACATAAGGCGTCAGTGTGCTGACGAAAGGCGTCTGATTGACGTGACAGCTGAGAGATGGAGCAAACACATCAACAGACCACATACATGTTTTGTTTTGTTTTTCTCGTTTGTGTTCGTTTTTTATGCTTCACTGGTAGGAATAAAAGAAACATGTACCGACAATTGGCACACAAAAAAAGCGCAACGCTTCTGGCTCAGAAAGACGCCTGTTATTGCAGACGTTGAGGGAAGCGCTTATTGTTGTCGCCTGCTCCGCCTGCCATCTTACATGCCGCCTTCTTCCAACCGTTGCAACAGCAGACGCCTTTCGTTTGCAGACGGACGCCGCAGTACACAACATCCACCACCTTAAGGCAGCGCTGTCTGTGGTAAATCTTAGCGCGATACCTGAAAAAACGCTTTATGCGTTCATTTCAATCACCCTTCAATACCAATGACTCAAGCGGTAGAATAATAGATGGGGAAGACCAACTCGAATACGAACGGACGACTTTTTTGTCTTGTTTATGTCTTACTGTGACCAAGGTTGTGAACTGGTCATTGAATGAGAATTGCAAACACCTTAATCGATTGGGGCACTTGTACCTCGTGACCACGCAGATTGCACTTAAATATAATGCTGATTTACGTGACGTACTTCCGCCTCGAAATCTCTCCGAACGCCATATTCATGGACTTTCGCCTTATGTCCTATTCGCGGAGACAGTGTTTTACTTCTCGGTCTTGCTCCTTTGTGTCATGATATACTGTGTCGGAGGAGTCGGCGACACAAAGAAGCATCATCTTGTACTTGGTATTTTAAACAAAGCTCTTATTCGAACTTTAAGACGAACCGGTGATCGAGAACTCGTCCCCTTTTGCTGTCATGAAAGCCCCAGTCGCATGCCGCCCTGGAGACCCGAAGTCTTTGAAAACGTTGTGGTGTTTATGGGCATGAACAAGAGGTTTTTCTTTTTTGTCAGTGTCCATAAGAGCTACCATGTTTTTAAAGATTCAGCACCAACTCGCGCAACAGCCACCGCTGCCTCCGCAAGGGTACAAGTCAAAATGAACTTGAAGTAATTAATAAAATACGCCACCGACCGTATCTTGCTGAGTTCATACGTTGACAGAGCCACTCGCCATGCTTCGGCATTTTAGCCAAACCGAAAACGACGTCAATAATTAGCGCCTGCGTGTAGACACATGGCTGAAGGGTCGAGACACTGTTAATCAACATGGCTGAACGCGGCTTACCGGAAAAGAAAAGGTGTTTTGTGAAATCTAAATATAGAAAAAGAGCGAATTCACTCTGCACAATGCTCACTGTTCCTACTTTACCAGTGTGTTACTGATATGTCACTCTACCAAAAGTAGCGGTAATGCTCCACCTGTAACAATTACCTAGAAATTGTAGTCATTAATTTGTGTAGCTTGCACATTCTCTATTGATAAAGGTTGGTCGTGTATCCAAAACAATACATTTTATGATCTGAAATGAACATGGTGGAAGATCTATATAGCAGAAGCTCTACAACAACGGGCACCGCTATGGAGAGGAATAAATGCATCTTGAAGCAAAAATAATTAACGCGAGTGACACCCGAAATGTTATGAACGCAGCCACAGTATCCAGTTGATGAGGCGTTTACGCTCATGCTTCGTTTCAGCTGAAGACCAGACGCAGCCGATGATACAAGCGCGAGCTCCGGGCTTTCAGCGTCCCTGCCAAGCACGCGCGCTCGTGCAGTGCATGCACTGTTCAGGGCCACATGCTCGCGCTTGTAGCATCGGTTGCGTCTGGACTTAATCTGGAACCGACGTCACTAAACCACTCAGTTGGGAAACTGCCGTAGAGACTGCTCTGAAGAAGTGGCCCCTATCTGTCCTCGCGAACCGAGCAAATGGCGACCACAACGCCGCCATTCTTCCCGCAGCGACTACTCGAAGAACCGCACGTTGCTGCTACTTTGGCTTTAATCGGCCACTTCAGCGCCGGAACAGATACAGTGGAAGAGGTCACAGGGGTGCCACCCCATCTCCCCCAGCGGACGCGCCGCACATGTTTCTACAGAAGTTAAAATGCACCCAGGTCGGGACGCGCTACCTGAAAGCACCGCTCAGGCATGGTTGTATCGAAAACAATGTTAATTGTGCCGCAGAATCTTGTTAACTAAGGAGTTTAAAAATACCCCCCTCATTTCGCACTAAACTCCAATAAACCTCATGCTAAAAAGACTCTTTTTCCGTTTGTTTTTATGCAAAAACATGCTTTCTAAAAGCTCGAGGTGACCACAGTACAGACACATGATAAAGAGTGGCGCTGTTGTGAAGTATTTAGCTCGGTCTGGGTGGACGCCAGCGGCCCGGGTTTTGACGGCGGGATTTCCAACTGAGTGTTTTAGTAACGTTGTCTGGGACGAAGTATAGCAATATCCTGCCTGTAGACATTAAATGAAAAATCTATCTTTCAATCTCACTGTGGTACGACACATTAGTGTAGATGTGCTAAAACGACCAAAAATGAATGGGCAATATACAAAATACACGTGCCCACGGTGGTTCAGGTGCACTCTGGGAGCCTGTCAACGGGTAGTTTCGCTTTCGGTTCCGCCGGGTTGTGCATCTGTCGTCTGCTATCGTCTCCGCACCTTCATTGTTCACGTCGTCGTGGATTGCTCCAGACTTACGCGCGATGCTGTAAGTACCCGTTTCTTCTCGTCGTTACATATCAGACACAGCAAATAACATAACAATTACTATTTTTCTGGCACGGGGGCTAGCGAAAACGCCACAATTGCGAAGTCTAATTAACGCCGATCGACGTACGCCGAACGCCATGCCAGCTCACTGCGTGCATTTGTTTAACCTCGAGAACATTCACTGATACTAGTGCTCCAGTTTTGTCACACCCTTTCTTCTCCGATTGCTATTTTTAATCAGGCTAACGCGGTACATGACAAACCTCGCTGAACGAGAAGGCGTTCAAGCGCAAACATGCACTACTGGCTCCGTCGCTGTGAAAAAATCGTAACTGTTTCTGTTATTCGCTGTATCTGATAGTTAGCGACGAGAAGGGAAAGGGCACTTACTGCATCGCGCGTAAGTGGTGGAGGTAATCCATGACGACGTGCGCAATGTCAGTGCGGAGACGATAGCAGCCGTCAGATGCACAACCCGGCGAAACCGAAACGACACGTTGTCTGTCTCCCGCTCTCAGAGTGCACCTGGACCGCTAGAAGCGCTGCTATTTTGCATGTAACCCATTCCTGTCCTCCGCAAATACAAAAAAATGCCATCGAAATATTCCAGTTGTCTGCCGTGTTGCAGGTCTATCGGCTTATACGTCAAACATATAGTAAATCAAATTTTGCATTCTGACTTAAAAAATATGCTTTCATCTTGCGAGCCGTGTCACCTGCTACGTAAATGCCACCTACAACACGCTACTACTTTGATTAAAGAATGCTGAAACCATCGGTGTTTATCAAGCTTAGTAGTACTGCAAACCATTTTGTCGCCTGTCGTAGAATCAGTTGCATCTGTATAAGCCTCCACTAGGGTAATGAGACCAGTTCTGCGCCAAACGCTAGCCTTTAAAGGGATACTTCAACGAAATTTGAAATATACCTGCCGTGTTCAGAAATAGGCTGAACTTGATCCAGAATATCCATAAATGACAATCACACGATTGTATGTTGAGCCTGAGGGTTGTATTTTTCGTTATAATAGCCCACTGTGGCAAGCCCTTGGGGAGCAGCCAGCGAAGAGCACGTGACATCCACCGATATCGTGATGTAAATTGTCTCGGACGAGCAAAGCTGCAGCGAGGCTGACGTAGAGAGGACGTCCTAGCCGCTCCAGCCACCAAAGCGGTCGAAGCACTCCAGCGATCGGGACACCGTGACTAACCCCAAAGCTGCTATTGTAGGAATTTTCAGTGACGCGTTAATCTTCCATAATCTTGTAGATGGACAATAGCGACGTCTGGGACACACAAAAGAGAGTCTCGCGGAGAGAGGGGCTCCTCCTTCCCCTCTTCTCTCGTGGTGGCAGGAGGCGAGACATTTATCGTCAGCTGGATCTGGATCTGGATCTGTTGGCTATTCCCTTCCTAACGGGCGGAAACTAGGGTACGGATTATCTCCGTATCTGTCCTAGCCATATATTGTCCTTAGTCACTACCTGTCAAGGTTCCTAGAGGGACATTGTAAACGAGGCGTTACAGACATCCGCAAGATGCTCTTTGCTAATCGTTTAATTTGTTTCAAAATTCTCTTGTGTGTCTTTTTTTCAACGCAAAGATTGGTGTGTCTGAACTGATGCTGGTCCCTTGAACACGAATAGGCCAAGACATAAGCGCCAACATTTTGTTGTAGTATCCCTTTAATACTGCAATGTAGTTTAATCGCCAGATGAATTCAATTCATCAATCTTCAGTGGGTAGTTTTTTTTTGTGTTTTTTTTTTGTAGCCAACAAGTGACAAGAGGAATATAAAATGTTTGGCAGTATGTCAATTACCATGTCTCCGCGAACACTCGCAGATCCCCTTGTGAACATCATGGAAATGCGCAAGCAACGGCTGCTTCCGTGGGACGAGGACTTCACAGGGCTTGCGGGATCACTTGTGAGACTCCAAGACACGTACGCTCTGGACTTACATGAACTGACTATGGGACACATACGCACTGAGATTTCACGCAACCGAACTGTTCCAGGGCGTCTTCCACTGAACGGTATGCCACGTAATCGTTCATCATAAAAAACACTCGTTTGTAGATTTAGCAAAATGTTTTTTAAGGCGCAATACTGCTAAGGGTACACCCTTCAAAACATGCACCCTGGCGTACGAGCCCGAGCTCCCGTACTGACATGAACTAAGTTCTAAAAACACACAATTTTCTGAAATGCTCCAAAAGACCATAGATACTGACCTGGGCGGAAGCTTGTAAAATGTGTGCCTTGATGTGTTAACGCGATCTCCAGTCCTGATATAATTTTGTTCAAAGTATAGACAATTTGCTGAAATTATCCAACCTACCTTCGCACGTGTCTGAGGAATAGATGGTCAATATAAAGATTCGACATGACTTTGATTGACAGAGCATGATATATAGACGCGACCGAAGATAGAATCCAAAATTTGGTACAGTGTACTACTTAGTTTGATAATTATATTAATTGCTCCTTACCCCGTCTTTTATGCTAGATTTAGAATATCATGTTCCATATTTAGAGTAAAAGCTCTCTGCACAGTTCATGAACACTATTTGGGTTCGACTCCTGCAACCCGATTTTGGTCGAGGTGAGAACAAGAGCGTTCTCGCACTTGATTGGACGTAGCGCCACAGCTTGTGTGTCATTAACCAATGAGACCTGTCTCACCCGTTCGCGAGTTCACAATCGGAAATAGTTTAGTGAGAACACCTCACCAACATACAAATATTGAAAGAGGTCTAACGGCCTCTGGAGATCTTGTCCGTAAAACTCTTCATCCACCAATCGATGTCAGCTTGTGTACGGTAGCAGAACAATCTGAGATTTGCAAATGAACGGTGAGTTGTCAATGGCTTCCAAAGTAAAATAGCAGACGATCACAATTTCCGCCCCCATCCGATCTCACTTCGCCGCGGCGCTCGGTTCGTGGCAGGTGATTAACTTTCTTTCCCGGTCTGTTAGCAGACGACGTACGCCTTCTTGTTTTATTCCGACCTGTGAACGAGATTGCGTAGAGGACGAACCGCGTTCTTCGCTCGCTTTGGCGTACGAACCGTCTAGGAGGGCCATCTTTGCCCGCTCCTTGAGAGGAAAATTCAATCTCGCTTCCGCTCTCTCGGTGACCAAAATTAACCCCAGGTTCCGGCCAGGTTTAATCTGGATGAGCATCGTTTTAGCTTGCGGAGGTGGGATCACAACTGGGTGGTGTATGTTAGCTACAAAACCCGACGTTACCAACCGCAGTCAATACTTCCTAGATAACAGACGGTAGTGCTAGACTTTTTGCGCCGCCTACCGGAAACCAGCAGAAAGCAGAGTGAACACAAGTGTGCGTCAGCATTTGGCTATGGTGCCTGGAACGCGTCCCCGACTGGTATGTTTACCGCATCCAAGGAACGTGGTCCCTCGATTTCCACCTGATGACGTCATACAAGTGGCATGCGGTCGCCGGCCGCGATCCTGGCGGTGTCACAGCAGAGGTGGTGGATGTGGCAGACGCCTGTTCTACTGCGGGTCGCTCTCCAGCTGGGCAGACCACGGACGCTTCGGCAGCCACGAGTTGGGACGCCGCGACGACAGCGACACTCGCGTTCGCTCCGGCTTTTCGGCCGGTACTTCTACGTGCCAACCGCCAGGATTGCAACATCCCACAGCATGACACTCCGGCTTACCTGACGTCATTTGTTGTCACATCGGAGCCACTTTTGATGTATGGGCGGTTTAGAACGTTGAGCACATTAGTGGGGACGCGCTCCAGGCACCATACTTTGACTGAGAGTCGTGTTCGTTCAGTGACAATGCGAGTCCCAGGCGAATGTTGATGCAGCACTCGTGTTCAAGCTGTGTGGCCCGGACTGGCCACTAGTAGGTCACGTAAAAAACCCAAAACTATGACTTGGTGAGCTAGGTGGTGTTAAGGAGAAAGCGAGCCGATGGGGCTCATCGAAAAGCTTGCAAAAGAGCAACGCCATGGCATTAGTCATCTTGTTAAGCGTCTACTCTAACCGGCTAAATAAATCAAGCGCAGTGAGGGCACCGTAACCTTGCTTGTTTAGTAGATCTGTTTGCGTTTGCGCGTTTGCTCGCGTTTCACTGCGATCTACTAACTCTATAAACAAGAACAGTGATTGTTGGCCGTGTGAACTGTCTAATGCCCCATTCACACAGCCAGCATAAATGTATACGTTTAACGAAGTCTCCTTACAGTCTGCGAATCAGCCAGCGCGCTTCGGACGCGAGCACACTCCACGCGCGGAAAATCGCGAACTGATTGGCCTCCGGCCATAAAGGCCCTTAGCTATGCAGGCTTTTATGATCGTGTGAATCGGGCACAAGTTACTCATCTACCAGGTGAATCCCTGTCGCTATAGCTTAGAGCAAGACTGGCATCTCGTCGCGCAAACGTGCAACCTCTACTTTGCATTTACCATATTTACAGCGTGTCAAATATTTATACGTTGATAGCCACTCAGTGCACGCGTGATCCTCCATTACAAGATAACAGAAAGAACCAAACATAGAAAGGACGAAAGAAAGACGAGTTTTATGCTTTCTCTTATCATGTACACTGTTCAAACAGGCTCGTTAGAAATATAGTCCTCCCTTACCTATTGCTATGAATAAGTTGTGCCATTAACCCTGTCGTAAGGCAATTGCAGGTGAGTGACACTCTTCCGCTCTCCGTTTAACATTGACAGCTCGGGACTGCTTCAACATCAGCCAGGTTGCTCTTCGCCACGGGTTCTACGACCACGCCGTTGAATGGGCTGAAGAAGCGATAGCCAAGGCTACAGAAGAAGAACCACCCACAATCCCCAAGCAAGAACTAAACATCCTTTTACAAGGCTGCCATCAAAAAGGTCCTCAGGTCCATGCACTTTACGTTAGGTCGGGGTCACGCTGGTTTTACATCATACAAAGGAATATCTGCAGACACTCGTCTGGCTCCGAGGCATGTTTCTGTTCAAGCATGAAATTGTTTTTAACGCAACCCCCCCCCCCCCCCGCCCTTTCCAATCCCAAAATGTTTTCCGTTTGTCCCTGCATTTTTCACTAAATTTGGCAGGGCAAGTGGCATCACTTGACACTCCCGTGACCTGTACACCTTGGGAAAATACGTCATCTCAGTTTCCACGCTATATTTAGCGGGGAAATTCACGCCTTGCGGCCAAAACATCAAATTAGTTTCCCGCTAAATTTAGCGGGAAATTAACATCCCGTAACCTATACACACATTCAGCTACCCGTTCGATTTGTGGCAAAATTCACGTCTTCCTACTCAGACACCAATCCAGCTTCACCGCCTAATTTAGCGACGAAAATTGACGTCACGTGACACGACGTCCCGTTATCGATAAGCCATTCAGTTTCCCGCTAAATATAGCGAGAAAATATACGTCACGTGACACACCGATTCTCTTACCAAATCCCTGTAAATCGTTTTATGCATCTTAGGGTTTATATGGTGAAGGTCGCTGCTAATATTTTATACCACGGTACCGCCAGATTGGTCTTACAAATCAGCCCGCACAGATGTTCGAGAGACAGTAATGACAGTCGGGGACAAAAGTCCTGACGCGCGAGCTGCGACAAAAACGCATTGCCTACTACCTGCCGGCGGGTCGCCCGGTTTTGAGCGTCACACAAAAGCGCATGCGCGTCCTACTGTGCCTGCAAACATGCCTGTTTTCCCGCTCTTCTGCGGCGGGGCACCCTAACTCGGAATCGGGCGCGTGGTACCGCCTCGAGATAGCGCTTACTGACATGGCATCTATAAAGTAAGGAGTCACCGGCAGATCAACTCAGCGATAAGCTCAACTAGTTATAAAGCAAGATGCGCAGACACGACGAAATGCGGCCCATGCCGCAGGCGGTATCTCCAGATTCGGGATGTAGGCAGACCCTCGTCAGCCGCAAGCGCTATCTCCGAGGCGGTACCACGCGCCCGATTCCGAGTTAGGCGCCGCGCCGCAGAAGAGCGGGAAAACTGACATGTTTGCAGGCATAGCCGGACGCGCATGCGCTTTTGTGCGATCTCAAAACAAGGCGACCCGCCGGCAGATGGCAGAGCATTGCGTTTTAGTCGCAGTCTGCGCGTCCTGGGGACGTTTGTCCCCGACTGTACGTACGTAGCACGGGAGCAAGCAAAATGAACAAGACAGTTTAATGTCAATAATCTTTTTTGCTTTAATATTTAAAAAATGAAAGACGTTTACAACTCCCTGTAATGCGGAATTAGAGCGCAGCCCCTGAGGAGGAGGAGGGTAGGGTACAGAAGGGAGGGTATGTCCCTCTTCTTTCCCGCTCTAAATTTAGCAGGAATTCTGGCAATGTTAGATGCGTGTGACGTCACGTGACGTCAAACGTCACATGTCTCCCTATAATAACATCACACGTGACATTATGTGCGACGTCACGAGGGTAACCCTCGTAACCTCAGTGAGGTAACCCTCGTCACCCTCGTGAGGGAAACCCTCATAACCCTCATGAGGGTAACCCTCGTCACCCTCGTGAGGGAAACCCTTATAAAACCTCATGAGGGTAACCCTCGTAACCTTTGTGACCCTCGTGAGGGTAACCCTCCTATCCCTCGTGAGGGCAACCCTTCTGATGGTAACCCTCGTGACCCTCCTGAGGGTAACCTCGTGACCCTCCTGAGGGTAACCCTCGCGAAAATAACTCTCGTGAGGGTAACTCTCTTGACCGTCGTAAGGGTAACCCTCGTGATGAGTAACCCTCGTGACCCTTGCGAGGGTAACCCTCATGATTCTCGTGAGGGCAACCCTCGTAACTCCCGGGAGGATAACCCTCATGAGGGTAACGCTTGTAGCCCTCGTGAGGGTAACCCCTGTGACGGTAACCCTCCTGACCCTCGTGATGGTAACCATCAGCGACCCTCGTGAGGGTAACCCTCGTTACCCTCGTGACCTTCGGGAGGGTAACCCTCGTGATCCTCATGATGGTAACCCTCGTAACATTCGTGACCCTCGTAACCCTTGTGACGTCATACTTGACGTCTCGTGTGTTGTCAATATGGTTAACGTCCCATAATGCAACGCGCAGTGACGCCGACGTCGCCGGCGACGCGGACGCCGCTCAAGCCGGAAACGGGCCCCTAAGAGCTGCGCTCTAAAACACAGCATGGGGATATTCTTAGATGTCTAGACTTGATACTCAGTACATATTACACTACTTACACGGTGCAAAAAAAAAAACATTAAACAAACTTACAATATCTGAAAGTCACACAGTAGAGATTTTTAGCAGACCGTTTTTTCGCCCGGATAACGATGCCTCCTCTCGCCTCCGGGGGCCTAGGGGCTGCTTGCTGTTCTTGCATGCCAGACATTGCCAGTCTTTTGTAGTGTGCATCGCACGGTCTGCAGAACGCTCGGACAATGCGCGCTTCTGCGGGGGATCTCTAATAATCTTTCTGTTTAATGTCAATCCTTTTTTCTTTTTTTTTTTTTTGGGGGGGGGGGGGGGGCAGGGGGCGGGCGGGCAGTGGAACGCCGGTTGTCGGTTGATCTCGCCAACATCAGCTTTGATTGTGGGGAACATGACGTTAGAACACGGCTGCTCTCCGACCTGCTTGTTTTCTTTTCTTCTATGCTGCGTTAGGTACAAAAGAATTTTTCTTGAAATTTGAAACGTCGGAAAAAACGCGACTTCGTAGCCCAGCCATTGTTTTCGTTCTTTCTTCTTTTTTTGTAGAGTCAGCTGCTTTTTAGCATTACCCTAGTCTTTGGCTTTCCTTTGAAGCGCATCCTTTGGTTCGCCATAAAGTGTGGCAGCAGTGCGAAGGGAGTGACGCGGTTGCTTGAAATTTTCAAGAGCTTCTTTCATGTCGCCTTCGCGCTATGAAGCCCTTGTTGTTCTTCTTTTAAACGTTCGGACCATCGGAGACGCCGGGAAAAAACAAATATGGCTCATGAAGCAACCAGGAGACTCGTGTCGTTAATGGCATGCGCGTCACAAAATGCAAAATTGTCGCGTTCTGCCCCGCGCGTGTCCCGTCACGTCAAAAATTATATATCTTAAAAAAGCAACCACAGACCGCTTGAAATTTGGTCCGCATGGAGCTAATAAAGCATGCCAGTAAACTTAAAGCTTATCCTTGACAGAATAGTCGGTGCCAACAGAGGTGCACGTCTCGAAGCGAAACCTCGCGCTGTATTTTGCTCCTTTTTTGTCGGGGGGGGGGGGGGGGGGCAAACAAGTTAAAACTTAACTCCGCTTTTTTTTTTAAGCGTTAGCTACATCCGGCTGAGTTTCTGAGCAGTTTCGCGCAGTCTTCATAATGAGCCGTGCTCATTATAAGAGCCACACGCGCTTCGCAGAGCACGAGCACGGCTCGCACAATGAGCTCGGCTCATTATGAGAGCCACGCGAAGCCGCCGCCGCGCGCTCCGCCGCCGCCGCGCCCGCCTCGTGCCGGTCTGCGCGTTCCTGAGGAGTGACATCATAGCCGCGGCAGACGCACTGGCGCCGCCGCCGAGTGCCCAGCTGTGCGCCTCCGTCGCGCAGTAGCCAAGTCTCGACGCTGCACCGGAGCCACTTGACAGCGCCTCATCATTTGTGCGCATAAGCTCACGCTACGTATATCCCGGGCATAGCCGAGCTAAGCCACCGCAATTTTTTTCCTCCGGGAGCATTCTTGCCGTTAGCTTTTACTTTACAAACGCAAAGTGTACAACTTAGGGGAACGCAAACTTGCGCCGTGGCCTGTGAACGTTTCACGGCTGCGTCAGAAAGTTGGACTTTCTCTTCGTTCTTCAGTTTGAACACGACAGCTAGTCATGGCAAGCCGTACTGAGTCGGAGAAGGGGAAAGCGATGTCACTGGCCCAACCTCTGTTCACGTGCTCGGTGCGTTTCGCTGCTTCCGGTGGTCAAGCCGGTCACCCCGCCGCAACCACCCGTCTCCACGCAAGTCTTGCCAACGAAACCTAGACCTCTTCTCCACCACGCTCGTGGCCATCGTGACCGTGATTGGTAGTATTCAGTGGTTTCGTCATGGGTACACGTCACAGGGCAGGGCGCCGTGGCTTGCCGTGATGTGTCGTGGTGAGGAGTGAAGTCTTCCCGGCTATTTTGACGGAGCGGGGAAACGTTCAGGGACCGCGGCGTCAGTTTGCATACCCCTTTACGGCACCTCTCGGTGAAGCTTGAACGTACTCCGATAGCTTGTCTGGGAGATGGATTACGCTAAACACAAACTGTAGCATTTTGCCCGGCGTCTCATTTTATCCCCGCCTTACCCTACGTGCTTCGAACTGGCAGGGGCGTGTCCGTAGAAAATTTTGCCATCTTGTTTGCAACGTACACCTTATTTTAAAACGGAGCTGTTAAGGCTAGTTTCCCGAGTATCGTATCCGTCGGTAAACAAATGATGACACGAAACTCTCGGACAGCTACCGCCATCTATGAGTGACGGCGGAAACCACAACAATCGGCTTGCAAGTTGTCTGGTTGTCACCGTTTCTCATAGATGGCAGTAGCTGCCCAGCCTTTCCAGTCTGGCTCGGCGACTGCGTGCCGGCCATTACTTCATTCCCACCCTAGTACAGCTTTTCTGGACTTATTCTTCAACAGAGTGGAAAGACAACTTTTGTGTGTGTGTGATGTATTAGCAGTTTTGACTGCCGCTTTAGAGAGATCTCTAATGAGAGACCCATTGGCCGACTTCAGCACTGTGCAGCACTGGGGCGCGACAATGAGAACTTGAACGCTTTGCTTAATAAACACAAAGAAATCTGCAGTATCACTTTCCCTCTGAAGCCTTGGGAGACCAAATCGCTGCAGTCTACATGAATGAGGTCGGTAGATTACGAGATTTTAATTATGTTTACTCGTAAAAAGAAGCATGTGCTACAATACTCAGCTTGATGTTTCGGGTATGCTCACTCTCATAGCGCAGAGAGAGTTTCAGGTCTAAACGTGTTTTGAGTCCCCGTCATTCGCAGAGCGTCTCGTAGGTTGAACCGATTGGCTCTGCTAAGCGCCCTCTCAGAAAGGATACGCTCCATGTCTTCAGTAGTTGGGTAAAGTGTATATAAAAAGTGCGTTAAATAAAACAGGAATTAAATGAGAGGTTTCGTGCTTCAAGTAAAGCAGTAGGGACACCGGGGCGTATCGTACTTCAAGTAAACAACTATAAATACAATTTACTTTTAAAGTAAAGCAGAATTAATTTGTTTAAACAATATTTCACGATGGAGTAGCGCATATTACATCAGCCCCGCAGCTACCGCCAGTGATGCCTCTTGGTGGAGGAGAGTACACTTTTAATGATTTTAACCCCTCGATCCCTTTGCGCTGACCGCGGGAGAAGTTTATATCTATACCGCGAGAAAGCCACCCGCAGCACAAATGGGGGGATGCGTCGTCTGCTCGCGTTTCTGGTAAAATCAGAATATCCCTTCCAGTGTTTCCTCGGGGTAGACTAAGCATCATTTTGCGATACCCATGTAACAATACGGAATTTGAAGAATCTATGTTTTGAAGTCGGGAGTTGTGCCTCCCTCGGAAAGTATGAAAAAAAATCTTTACTTAAACTACGAGTCTCATGCTCGGAGAATGTGCTTCATGCAAAGTGGAAGTTTTCTAAGTGTATTTGAAGCGGTACTTTAAGTACAATGTACTTAAAGAGGCACTCAAGCAGTTTTTGGAGAAGCTACTTTTTGGTGCGATGGCGTTAAGCGAAGTGTCAGTGAATGAGTATCTTCAGTTTTAGAAGGCAGAACCGCCTATTAATCACGCAGGAATAAAATACGTGCGGACTCTTTTCTGTACTTGCGAGGACCAATGAAATTATCGTATGTTTGAAAATTTTGGCGGCCTTTGTAAAGTTTCGCTAAAGAAACAATTTTTAGTTCATTTAAATATGTTGTGCATGATAATTTCACAAGACGTAAAATATTTCTAGTTTAGAATACGCGATACTGCAATTATCGTTTCACAAACAAGGGACTACGTTTTCTCCTTGCCTTCCTCCGCGGGGGGTGAATTTCCCGTTCCCCCGGGATGCGCGGAAGCGCACGTATCTGCGCGCGTTGCAGGCCGGTCGTGCCGGTCGCGGGCCGGCCGGCTCCTTCTATCCGCATGGCGTCGGTGGTGATCGTCGGCGTGGACGGCGTGGTGAAAGCTCATCGTTCCGCGTAAAAGCGCTATCCTTGACTGTGAATTTTCGTCGTGTGTCGCTATGATAACCCAGCACGTACTAGAAGGAAGATCCACCTACTCGTGCGGCGATGTCGTGGCGGCACTCTCAAGACAGCAGAAACGCCCGTGCCGTCGTGTTTGTTTACTTCGACTACAGTGGTGCTTTCTAAGCATTTGTGTCCTCGAACATCGCCCGGATTTCTATTTGGCGCATTTCATGCGTGTGCTCAAGTTCAAGGTATTACTGGCGCGTACCGTATAACGGATGCGAATTTTCACGCGTTTTCATCACCGGAGAAAAGTGATTAGTGTTAGCAATCCTGAACGCTCGCAACGTCTATCTGATCACGAAATCATATTTCTACGTTGCTATATCGCTGCTAAGATTACATTGTCTTTTATAATCGTAGAAAAGGCGTGTGGCGATATTTGTACCATTGCAATGTCGTGTATTAGAGTCGTGATCGTCCAAAGACGGCGTACTGCATCTTTATTTTCTTTTTTCATCCACTGTACCCTGCAAGCCTATCAAGACAAATAATAATAAAGCTTGTAGCGCTATAGAAAAACTGGCATTGTCTATATTCTGTTACGCATTGAGTAGCAGTGCGCCCCTTTAGAGGGGCCGCTGAAACAGCTGACGCGGCGTATAGAGCGGTGCAGCATGACCCGCCGCGCTTGTTGTAGTGGTTGCAGGTGTGTACGCGCGGCGCAGAGCAGGTTGTTCCGGTCGCTCCGCTGCAACGGACGCAGTCGTAGGCACGCTGCTCGTTGCACATGTTCTGAACCAGCCTTCCCCCGTCCTCCCGAGGCGAAAGTCAACGAGGGACATCGCTTGACATCACGTACCAGAGGTAACGCTGCGATGTCAAACGTTGGTTTGGTTACGACTTAGCCCAAACCGCAAATCGAAGAACGCCCGAAAAGGTCTGCGTTTCGTCGTCCTCGAACCTGAACATGACTCCGAAGCGCCGCTATCGTCCACATCGCACGTCGGAGTGGCGTCATAGAAATCATCCTCGGTCGGCTGTCCGCCGAAGAATTTCAACCTTAAACGGCGTCAGGTCCTCGAGCTGCAGAGAACTCCGCCATGATCGAAGCTCGAATGACAAAGAGGTTCCGGCCGATGCGGCTACCTCGGATCACTGCGCGACGGAACGTCGTCCAACGCCATTGGCCCGAGATCCTTTGATAAGCGTACGGTGACCAATGAGAGTGGTTTCCGTTTTCGGATGGATCCTGAGGTTTGGCGGCCTTCAATTACATTTTTATTAAAGAAATAATACCGTATGACTATACTGTTTGGTTTTTAGGGATACTTAGGGCGTCTAAATTCAGCTGTCATCATCAAAACACGAACTCAAAAACCACTTGAGTGCCCCTT
>JAZHYW010047147.1:0-169017 GCA_037355805.1 Ixodes ricinus
ATATATTCGTGCGAAAGAAGAGAAGAAAATAAACAAGATCGTTTATTCACAATCGTATTTCAGCAATTGGCTGTCGGGAGAATATAGTGTAAGAAAAAGCATATTATATCTTTATACCGCGATACTATGGTTTAACTATACCCTTTTATCTCACATTTACAAAAAAAATGTCACTAATTTTTTTAGCAGTTTCGCTGTGCACCATATGGCGTTCGCTTTCTTCAACTCTTTTCTTCTGCCTCCACTTCTCCTTGCACTTCCCTTTCGCAGTGTGCGGCCTGATTGTCACAGAGAGACGGTGGCACCTACTTGAGTATGCTGTCTTGAACAACTTTGAGGCGTTCTACGTATCTGACGAGGTCGGCCTTTACGTGTTTCTCCATGTCGATGAGGTCGGAGAGCGTGGTCACCGTTGTGTAGAAGTCCGTCGCTCTCTGGCCACTCGAACACGTCGCCAGGCACCACAGCATCAGAAGTGATCTCCAGCCGATCCTGCAGGTTCAATAAGGGCGTTGGTTACGGTATGGTCATCAGAAAAATAAGAAAGTGCAATCTTGATCACATCACAAAAAATATCACTGCTCAGTTTGGGAGATCCCATTATCAACGTTTATTGCAATAGAAACAAATGGTGAGCCGTGTTCCGTATCGTAATTCAAAAGAAATTGAAGTATTTCCTTTAGCAATGTAAACAAAAATTTGCAGCGGCCTTTAGCTGCAAAGTTACGGTGAGGGCATGAGGTCAGCCACGTAGCTTTGCCAAGCCATCCTCCCGTATCGCTCGCCTCTTTCTAATCCCTCTCGCTGATTTTCCTTTGAAACATGAACCACATGTGACCACTCAATGGCACATGGTTGCGTCTACGAGCTGAGTGGCACCAGGATCCACCGTGGTTCTGTTCATGATCGCGGCAGCTGACTGAGCCTGTTTCCCTTTATTTTGTCGTGTAACTATACATTCAAGAAAATATGTTGTTGTTTATTACCATCCGGTTACCATGGCGCAAGTGAATACAATTATTCTAGCGATGTGCGTAACTTCATTCAGCTTGAGAAATGTGTTTGGCATCGAAAGAAATGTAAATATACTTGCGAATTTTGACAGCGATTTGTTTTGTGCACTCCCATGTGAAGTATTCTGTGTGGCGTTCACATAATTGAGTTCACAGTACGGTTGAGGTTTTTCTTGGTATGCATCGCAACCAACATTGAACCACGCGCATGAGTTTGACTAGGGTGTTTTGTTAATATGTATCGTGACCAACGTGGACCAACTCAATTTGAAATGAACTTGTGGATTTTTCGCTGGGGCCTTGCCAGATGACCTTCGTTAGTTTAGGCTTATAAAACCCGAATATCTGAATATTAGCTTCGCTTTAGCTTAGTTCGGAGCGCAGCAGCCAATGCTACGGGCTGATGAAGCCACTGAAGCAGCGCAAAGAGCGCGATCCAGGGGCACACCTGGCGCGACTGTCAAAGTCATCAGATTTGAAGCGAACGAATTTCCACTTTGATGAAGTCCACTCACTGTTGCAACAGAGCGACATAATTCATCCTTTGAGCAGTTTGGTGGCTCTCGCCAATCACAGAGAACCGCGTATAAGTTCACGTTGCTGCGAAGTTCAGGAAATAATCCAACAGAGGCGTGTCCGTGAACGAAGCTCTCCACGGAAGGTTTTTAACCGTTCACATCGCAAGGTCCCATGTTGGTCTCGGCAACGCCACACACTTTCGTTTACTCAAACTGCTTAGTGACTAGGCTCGTCCTCTCGTCGTGCTACACCGTCTGCCCATCAGGGTCTTGCTCGTCTCGCCGGTCTTGCCTTAACGCTGTTCTCGTTAAACCTACCAGTCGGTCGGTGCGAGCGCAGTACGCCGGCCCGCACAGCTGACACATCGCGCACCTGCATCCGCTCCTTGGGGCCGTTAGGGACTCGATCGCTTCCTCGGCCTCGACAACCTCGCCTTCTCTTCGCTCCCGTAAGCACTACCGGACGGAAGCGAGCGCAATGCTACGGACAGAGTCCAAACAACCAACCACCCAACTCGCATGTGACAGGGTCACGTGCGCTCCACGTGGGTGCAAGTAGCGTTTAAACATTTTATGGCTGGGCATCAAAAAAGTAACATGATGCCCTCCCTGCTTCAGAGTCCTATATTGCATGAATTGCAATATTTCACAAGCGATCGTTCACATTTATTGAGAAGACTATATATACAGTCTTGTTTGGTATCGGTCACATGTAACTAATATATATATATATATATATATATATATATATATATATATAAATTGATTACATCAAACTTAGGTAAGGTAAAGGAAAAAAGAGCTGGCGAAAAATTGGGCCAGGAGCGGGATCGAACCCGCAACCTATCGTCTATCCAGGGCGACACCTTTATCGATTAGACCGTTCCGTCTACTGGTTTAGGCGGACGAAATTTTTGAATTTAATAATCACTCTCTCCCCTCTTAATGTGCAATGTTTCTAGGGCTGTGCTTCTCAATCTTCCTCACTAAATAGATAGATAAAGATATATAGGTCAGGTGACGTCGAGTCACGTGACGTCAATCTTCCCGCGAAATATGAGGGGAAGAACTAAATTGGTGTAGAGTTTCTGTGACGTTGTGTCGCGGGACATCAATTTCCCCGCCATATTAATGTCACGTGAGTTAAATTTGTCCGCCAAATTTAGCGGGGAAACTGAATTGGTTTGCATGTCCCGTGACGTTAGGTAACGTGATATAAATTTTTGGCGCTGAATTTAGCTGAGATAGTGAATTCGTGTTGCATGATATGGATTTCCCCGCTAAATTTAACGTGAAATGCAAGCACGAATGGGTGGAAGGACGGACGGACAAACTTTTGAGATTGGGGGGGGGGGGAGGGGGGGGAGGTAGCGTTGAAAGACATGTCATGCCTTTATAAACGAGCTTCTTGATTTCTTGATCGAGCACCGAGAGTGCTTCACCACGAGCGTGAAGCGAGCCTAAAGTCATACCCTTCCCTGGGATGGACATCTCAGAAATACCTGGAAGACTTGAAATGAGGGTAGTGGTTGTGGGGTGCGCGGAGAAGGCTGTGGTAGTAGCCATTGGGTACCCGATAACCAGAGGCCAGATTCCCACAGAGCTTATTACTACAACTAAGCTAAGAAGTTCGTAAGTTATGAACTGCGTAAGAAGAGGAAACATCGTACGGAAAAACTAGAACTTGCGGTGTCCCGCAAGCTACCGGTCCCCGCGAAAGCCTTTGACAACACGAACAACCAATCAGAGCTCGACATGGTTCGAACTTCGAAGCACGTGGATTTATAACAACAAAGACGCAGGCTGCCCCTTCCGCCAACGCTTCTCTGCGGGTCGTGTCTGTGCAGTGAAATGTCGACGCTCCCCGGATTTTAAACGGGCCCGAAATCCGAGGCGCGGGATAACCGCCTTCGTCGGCTACTACAAACTAGATCGCTACGAAGTCCAGCGCAACTATCATCGTTGTTAAAAGAAGACGGCCCGCGCCGCTCTTTTTGCAAAGCGAGGCACATGAAAACATATCGCGGCGGCGTTTTTCGCGGCCTTGGAGATGCAAGAGCGAGCGACGTCCAAGTGGATGCATTTGAACTACGAGAGTCGTCAGCAAGTGCCACGTAAATTTCGGTTCGCACTCGGAGCGGACGCGCGTGATTGATTCGAAGCGCTGGATTGTCGCTGTCTGGACTGCGTCTTGATAAGCGCTTCGGGACCGATCTTTTACGATTGCAACTCGATGCTGCCGCGACACTCGGCAGAGGAAGGTTTGGACCGGCACCGCGTAGTCCTCTCACGAACTGCTCTAGCTCCACAGTGTTGACGTACCGTCGTGTTGGAATAAGAAGGACATACTAATAACAAAGTGTGCGTACCATGCGTTGCGAAGGCAATCTATACGGCGTTTATTGAGCTCTAGATATCACACAAAACAAGGAGATAGCATTGATGAAAGTGTCCCTTTTTCGACGAGAACATTCGTCACCGCTGCCTCAGATAACAGGGGGATGACAAGGAGAAAAGACTGACCCCAGTCGAAAATTGGGGTCATCGATCAAACTAGGCTCCACAAGGGTCGCGCGGGCATATTTCATTCAGCAAACGAGCCAGTTGTGGGCAGACGGTCTTGACCAGGCTGCGTCGGAGCAAAGCTGTGTCGGAACGGGTCCGAGTGCCTTGCTAAGCCTCTATTCCAGGCGAGCTAGCCCTTGGCGGTCGCTTGGTCGGTGGGATCGTTGCCGTTCTAGCTTTTTCCGGTTGTCTTTGGATCGAGTTTCTCATCTCCGTCATGGTCGGTTTCAAGTACGTCTTTCTTGTTGATGCGTTGGCATTAAGCCCCAACCACATAATGCGTTTTTGAAGCGCCTCAGCCCCGTCGGCGGCTCCGAACGTCTGAGCGCGTCGCTCGAGGTCACGCACAACGATGCCACGAGTTGGAGGCGCCGATGTCTGCCTCGGCCAGGTTTCGGCATCGCCGTGCCGAAAGTGCGTTGCCAGGCAACGACCAATCAGCACCACGCGGGGCGGAAGCAACACCTCCTAGATAAGTAAGCCTGAGTGTAGAATTTTCCTGCGTCTAAAGAAAGTCACAGTAGGGCAGAGATTGGACACAACTACGGCGTCAGCATTGGGCTACGAGTCGTGTCCAATCAGTGAGAACACGACTCCTGGCGGAACGCTGGCGCCGTAGTCGTGTCCAATGTCTGCCTTACGGTGGCCTTCTTTAGTGACGAAGGAAAATTCAGTAATTAGGCTTTTTATCTAGGAGTTGTTGATCGGAAGTAAGGCCGGGCGCACCGCGCCCTCTGGAACATCCGGTTCAGTCTCCGTGCAGTTGCGTACAGACGCGTGCAGCAAGGTCTAGGACAGTCTCGGGATTGACAGGTTACTATCTTTCATGTAAAATTAAAAGGAAAGGTTCCTAAACTCTAAATACACTCTTTGGGCAGCACTATAATACACTGTAAACAGGTGGTTGTCGCCGGCTGCCCGATGATTTAGGCCGGCGAAAATGCGCAGCTCCCGACCGACGAGGATTGACAGCGCGTCCCCATGGGGTTGGTCGACATTTCTCTCGTCAGTTGCGGCTGACGCGGAGAAACGCGGACGCCGACGAAAGGTGCGAAAACACGCGTCTCATGTGGTTGGGCCTCTAGTGCCTTGGTACATGCGCTGACCTTGGACTGGTTGGAGAACACGTATTCGAATTTCGCATTGTCGCCACGAGATGGTGCCGCACACCCCACTGTCTAGGAAAACACTTGCAGGCGCAGACAGATGGCGGCGGGTACATATTTGGAATAATTTCGAGAGGCTAGGACGGATAGCAACGGAGGTCGCACTGGATTGGCTGGTTATAGGGAGCGACGCCTTGACGTAACAACGTAACACACAGCAACAGAAGATCGCCGCTGTCAACGTCCCCCTTCGCCAATTTTGAAGCCTAGCAATGGAGCAGCGGAGACGGCGGGTGTATCATTGATGTTCACCCCCCCCCCTTTCATGCACACGCATAACGTGACCTCATCTTGCTTGCACCAGGAAGAGAAGGTTTCGGGAATGTTCACCCTGCGGAAAAGTGCTGAGAAGCTGCATTCTTCATGCTATGTTTAATGTTTTATATAGTAGCTGCGCAAAATGCTGACGCATTTCTTCGAGAATCAGAGGGGCGGCAGCAGCCATTTTGTCTTGCTGCTCGATGTCGGGACGCGCGTGAAGTGTGCGAAGAAAAATAAATGTCCGTTGGTCGTCGCGACGATGTAACAGAGCGATGCTGCCTGCCATGTTGATTTCATCGTAGACAAGAAGTGCATAAGACACCTCTATGCTCCTCGTCAACTTTTCTTGGCAATGCAGTGGAAGGTACAGGCACGCGTTCCCTCTCCCATTTTGAGCGCTGAATAAAGCTTTGCGGAGGCTCCCCTCCTCTCTCCCGGAACTGCCAAGAAAAGTTGTCGGGAAGTATAGAGCTGTCGGATGATTCCACCGTAGCTTGCGCAAAACGTACGATAATTTTGTTTCGTGAATACGAGTTTGTTCTTAGGTTTTGTCGTACGCACATTTTTGGCGTAAGATCGTTTCCTGAATCTGGCCTCAGCACAATAATTTCTGACGTACGCAGTAACCATTATTACATTGATAGTGGTTTTGCTTGTTGTCTTAGCGCCACGACCCTAACTGCTCAAATTGGCGGAAGTATCGAGTTGCAAATCAACTAAGATGGAATTCTGAACTTGGTTTTCGAATATTCATTTCCCTAACTATTCCTGCGGAATTAACTACTGTTTTTAGCACAGCCTGTCAGTGCCATTCTGAAAGTATGTTGTTGCAAAATGCTCAGAATGACAGCGATTGGGTGTAATGAAAATCACTATCTTTGATAGTATCTTCAGATTTCATTGATTGTGTTGTATGGGGTATCAAAACATGCGTCAGAGTATTGTTATCGAAAAAGCACCTTTGGAGTGTTGAGCAATGCCCGATACTTCCAAAAATTCGCCTCGAATTTACAAGCTCTACTTTACTTTCAGCCTTGTTCTGTGCTTGCTACCTACACCTACTCAGTGACAACTAGCTTTAAGAAATTATCGAAAAGAAGATTATTTTTTGAAGCCGCAACACAAGCCACGTAATATAAAATGCGTCGAGCAGCTCAGGTTCAGTGACTCGCTTCCCTACACGTACATTTGTGGAAATGTCAGAAAGGCACGACGATGCTGTTTTTAGGTTCGCCGACCCCACACTTGCGGCCTCCGGTTAAACTTGAAGGATATACTTTTCTTTTTATAGTATCACTCGTGAGCCAGGATTGCACAAATCTAACTACATAGGAAAGCAGAGCAAGGGTCCGCCATCTGCAGAAGTTCCAGGCGGTCAAATGAAGCCCACGTGTTGTACTCAATATCCTCTTTCCCTTTCATCTTTGTTTTTTTTTTTTTTTGCGTGTGTTTTTGAGCGGTACCCTTTACAAGCGAAGATGCTCTACCCAGGGCTTGATTTCGGTTTCATTCTTGCTTGTTATCATTGCTCGTTTGCATCATCCTGTTTGCAAATTGATCGAAAAGGCATTAAATGCTTCAAGTCGTACAGTTCTGGTTTTCTTTTTTTTTCGTCTTTTTAACAGATTGACTATGGCTTACAAACTTTGATAAAACGAAATTCCCTGCCACGTGGACGTTCCTAGATGAGACGCATCAGCTGTTCGAGTCAGTAACTGTTTCTTCTTTTGTATTTATACTTTATCCAAAAATTACGATGCAGTGTTTGAGGGCGTTACAACAGAGGTGTTACAGGAAAAACAACGTCTTCATTAGGAAATAATTCCATTCACTCGTTCATATACATGTGGACGCCATTTTTATAAATTTCCCAAATGGGTTTGACTAGCTTTGCGCATCCCGGTTTAAATCATAAAGTGTTTAATCTATGAAACAAAAAAGCTTATAAACTTGAAAATACTGAAGAATACTTATAAACTGTATGAACTAAAACTCATTTATAGACGTTGTTAAATTAATTAAAACCATTTGGACGAACAAATCTCAATCCGACGTTATTGGCCAATGCCTTTCCTCTTAATGCAAAGTTGGGTGTTCCGTTGTGCTCGGTAATGGGTCGAGTACTCTTTGTCACGCACATTAACGATCTTAATTGTAACATTAAATCTTAGACATGTCACTTGGCAGGCAACAGTGTCCTTTATCGTCCAATTACGGACAATCTGGGTCATATGATTTGACAAGATGACTTAAACAAAATAGCAAATTGGTGTGTCTAGATACGTAGGTGAACATTGAAGCGCCATAGAAATATTTCTTGAAATATAAATGCAAAATCTTAAGCAGGCAAAATATTAATTTATTCTGAATAACGATCAAAGAAATATGACTCGATACGCGCAATATTTCGCTACCCCCTCCCCCCCCCCTATAGTTTGTAAAGATATATACCTAATATGTGAAATAAATGTCAGGCCAAATAAATACTCCCTTGATTCTAGTAGTACAAGTGAAATAACTTTGATGTTCGAGACATAACATAAAAAATATTGTTGTTAATATATTATGCCAGTTAAATCAATATTAAGCCTCATAAACAATTTTGTAAATATTTTGTAAATGCCTAGACATGCATGTCAATGTCACTACCCAGAACTGCTTATAGTTATTAGTCTCACAACGATAACAAATGATTTGGTCTAAGTAATCTCGAGGTAATTGAAAAGAAAAATTACTCACGCCATTGCACCTGTCCTTAGAGGCCGAAGCATCCAAACAATGTGCACACCGTTCCCGTCAAACGAAGTGCTGCGCCGGCATACGCGGGAGTACGTGAGTGGGACTCCAGTAGCCAAGGTTGTCTGCCGAGAGATGAAAACCTTCTGGAAACTCTTGGCCCGTGTCTCACAATTCGTGACGTCAGCCACGTCACCAGGGGTACGGCGGGGAGAGCAGCTGTCGGAGTTACGCTCGCTCCTCCGGATTCGTCTGCTTTCGCTTCGTACTTTTACTGCCTTTCCAGACGACGCAGTTTATTCTTCCAAGGCGTGAAAAATGTTACAACATAGTTGCAATGGAAAACGCCGCGCGACGCCCGGTCTTTTTGTTCATGTGTTCAAGGCTGTAGATTTCTCAGCGTTGCGTCGCTGCGTCTCTTTTAAAACAAATAAAAAAAGGAAAAATAAAGTTTGAATTGGCGTGGCGTGTCGATGTTTCCCGAGAGAGTACCGGCATTTCGTTGGCGCCTAAGCACGTGTTGGGGAAATTTATTTGTCCAAACTCTTTGTCACGATACGATACAATACATAGCGTTCATTTCCAGAGCCCTGCATATATTGCCGGAATACCCGCGGATCATCCGCGGATATCCGCAGCCAACTGGCAGATGCGGATAAAATTGAATCAGATTTGGCGGATTGCGGATCGGATGCGGATCGGATGCGAATATCCGCGTGTCCGGATTTGCATTTCTGCCGAGGCAGCCCACAAACCTGTGCGACCGTAGAGTTTAGAGTGAAATACATCATCGAATATGCTGGTAAAGAAAATTACTATCTTTAAAAAAAAGGTGACAATTGGGGAGAAATTTGTTCTTTACGCCTAGAAAGACCCGAACCAAAAACCGCTTTAGAGCAATTTATGTCGCCAAAAATGCTGTCCCGAACAAAATTAGGAATGCAGGGGCTTCAATCGTCCCGGAAAAACGTGTTGGTGATTGCCAGAGAAAGAGCAGAAAACGTTGTTTGGGCAAAAAGAAAACCCAAAACATACAAGCCACAAGAAAGTACAAAAGGAAGCCTTCAACCACAAGTGTGATTTACGAGTTTCCGTACCTCACGCTTGTAGCTCAGTTCGTGCATACCATCCCAGCGTCAAATGCACCAGCAGAGAGAGACTTCTAATTACCGGGACTTGTATATCGAGAGAGGCGAACCAGTCTGAATTCGTCCATCGATGACGATATTATATTTCTACACAGCGACCTCGGCGAGTGAATCGTGCAGGTGTGTGCGTTACTTATTCTTGAAAAATAGCAGGCTGCTGCTAAAGGTGTGGTTTGGAGCATGCAGTTGCGTGTTTGTGTTTAAGGACGGGAATTAATAGGTGGTACACTGTGATACTTTCCTAGTGGTGTACTCGCGCCTTATAACGTATTTGTGTTGTTTGCTGCGGTGAGTGGCAGCCTTTACCCTCCCACTTTTTATCGTTTGCCGTAAATAAAGTGACGCAATATTATTAATATCTCCAGTCTTAATTTTTATGTTTAGAAAATACGCGTCTGCATCAAATGAGTATTACCAAGCGAAACAAAAATTGTTTCCTTTTGTGCGCATCTTTGCAAAGTGTCTCTAGACAGATGATCGCTTATGATATAAATTCGATAAAACAGAATACGATAATACAATAATAAGCAAACGACTTTTAGGCTACGAGCTTTTTCTTTTTTATTCTCGCTTGATATATTTATGTAAAATGAATGCGCAAATTGCGGGTCGTATGCGGTTCCGAATTTTACGAATTGGCATCGGATGTGGATACAATAGTTTCAAAACATTGAGTATGCGGTTCTGATGCGGAAAGAAATTCTGCTGATGCGGACTGGATGCGGGTATGATCAAATTGCTATCCGCGGAGGGCTCTACTTTATTCTTCTCCGTTTTGTTTCCCGAAAACGAGGATTGGGAATCTGAGTGTGGAACAAACAGACACACTTCAAAATATATTCTTCTAATATGCATAAACATGGTTATAGTCTATTTTATAAAAAAAAAATGCATGAACACTCAGCGTCTTGTCCGCAAGACAGCCTAAAACAAAGACAAAAAAACACAATAATTCCACAGGAAACTAAAATAGAGTAGGCCGGCAAGGGTCGCAATCCTCGGTTGAAATTAAAGAACAAAAAAAAAATGATCTCGGAAAATTTGCTTATAATAATTCGCAGTCATGCACTACATGGCTGAGTCTAGAGGGTACAGCAGTAAGGACTCACATCATACTGCGCGCCTTGCGAAATTCGAATTCCAAACGTACATACCTGGAATTAAGCACGCGAACGTAGTTTCGCAAGAATTTTCATGTCCATGTTTCTCAGAGCTCAACTCAGAGGTGGTAAAATGTTAAAAATAGAGCAAAAGCAGCGGCCGTGCATTTTCTATGCCCTATACCGCTTGTTAGTCGTCTGCACACTGGCCTGTGAGCTTGCTCTCATGTGGTCATTGTTAATATATTTGAATAAAGTTATTAATTATCGCGATTATCTTGCTCATCGGATGACTCTGATAATGGTTTTTAGCATTTTCGCATTCAGCAAGCCACCCGGAAGCGAGCTCATAAACCAGTCTGCAGACGACAAACAGGGTTGTAAAGGACGTAGGGAAATACACGGCCTTCGATTTTGCTTCCTTTTTAAAATGTTCACTACCCTTGAATTCAGCTCTACAAAAAATAGACATAAAACTTCTGGCGAAACTGCGTTAGCGTGCCCAATTTCAGGTATGTACGTTTGGAATTCGAACTTTGCAAGGCGTGCCAAATCTGTTAGTCCTTGCAACCGCACCCTGTATGTTTTTTTTTTTTTTTACTGTGTGCGCTAGGTGCGGGTCATCGTTTACCCAACTAGGTTATCCTGCTTTCGCTTAAGTCGACAGTAGGCGTTCTCCCAGTATTTCAACACCTCAAGCAGTAAAGATTACTTTGATATATTGCAAAGTTATGATAACCTGGAGCTTGCAATGCGTGATATCTGTTTTTTTATATATAATATTTTTTTGCGAAATAAACAGACAAGAAATTGTGGTGAAACCTTCTAACAGTTCATTTAAAACACAATTTTTAACCATGCATTTCATAAAAAAAAAAAACAAGAGCTCAGTGAAAAGTTACGTGAGCAATATACTCTGCTGATATCTCTCTGATTCGCTAAATCATCTTTGAAAAATCTCTTTTCCCTAACGCGATGCCGAATTCCCGACGCTCTTCTCAACTAGCAACAACGGCGAAGAACACGTGTAACACCTGTACAGGTAGCACATACGAAGAAAAACATAAACGACTGTCAGCGCCTTTCTTCGGCGACGAACGACGAAGCAGCAGCAACGAAGGTTGCTGCTGCTTGGAAGAATTTACGAAAGCTTTTACTAAATTCCCGTTCTTTTGCGACTCGACCTGGAAACATTACGCCATTTTCCAGTCGACGACAAGCGGTGATGTTTTCGACAGAAAACATTAGGGCTTGGCAGACAGACGCTCCATGATATAGTCAAGTGCTATATCATCGTACGAAATTAAGAACGTTTTATGATTCCGTCGCCACTGTCAGCGGATACTGAATGTTTTGACGCACAGCTGGCGTCGAAACATTCCGTATCCACCGCTGTCACAAAGCGAACGTGACAGCGAGATGCTGTAGAATTAGGGATGGCCGCATCACCCCTGACCGAAATGAACCCAGAATAATAAAATTCCGAAAATGTTCTTCAAGACCATTTTTTTATGGCAACAAGCGAAGATCCTCAGTGGTACTGCGCGTCCTCAAGCAACGCCAACAGTTTGATGCATCGTGTGCCATCGTCGTTTCGCTAAACAGCAGTTAAAAAAGGTACTCCGGCGTTTTCTTTATACGTGCCGGTTTGCCTGAAAATTTGCTAAACACAGGAACAAACATCGCTGAAATGGTAACTCAAATATTGTACAAAAATCATTTTTTGTCGCGAAGTTATTGAATTTACAATGTTGGTCCTCAACATGTTCTTCAAGTGAAAGTCTATACTGGCAACAATGAAAAATGTGGCGCATCAGCACAAAACAAATGCTCGGCCGAGTCCATTTTTGAACTGCTCGTTCGACCTGCAAGCCTGCCTTTCCCTGACGTCACGGTACTGAAAAGCCGGGTATATTTGAATGTTGATTTTGGCATCATTTCCACTTGCTGATTTTACAATAACGATTCAGGATTTCGCGATACTAAATAGCGTAGAGGAGAGGGGATTCCGAAGAGGTAGTTTGTTGGGGTAGCCCACAAAATCGCCTTGCGGTACTGACTGAGGCAGAAGAGACAAGATAGCAGTCGCAACTGCGTTTGAATTCTAGCTGATTTCAGCGTACCGTGATGTCGTCCTCCGGTTACGAGGCGTGCGAATTCATCTGCTCATTGCTTACGTCGTTCATTTACCCCCCCCCCAAACGCGCCCACGTGGGTTTGCTCCCTGCCTCCCCCCCCCCCCCCCCCTTCCCGATCTCAACCAATGACGGTGCGCGCTTGGCTGTCTCGTCATCGCGCGTTTCTTGCGCGTTCTAGATGTTACCCTATGATTGGTGCGCTCCTTACTATCCTTGCTTCCTTAATGGTTCGTTGACTTTCTTGTCAGTTAATCTCGCAATCTGATTGGGGGCGAAGTAATAATGAGATGCTTGGAACTGGCCACGCACTGCGCTTCATAAGCTGTGACTATAGCAATTTACAATAACTACAAATCCGCCATGTAGTAGTGATGTTAATACACGGCAAAACCCACTCCAGCACGACTTGTGTTGGCATAGTGCGATGGCGTCAATGGCGTTGCGAACCGAGCGGAAGTGACGTCATAAAGCAGACCTTATGTCTTGTCATTTTGTTATTTATTTTGGTCAATATTAACTTTTCTGCTCCCTGCAGTTTGTGAGGTTTCAAGAATTGTCAGTATATCTGCTTATTCTGCTCGGCGTCTTCTGATGCAATAAAAATAAAATCATTGGGCATATGTTTTATGAAATAAAACAAATAATAATTTTAGCTCCGGAACAAAAGCTTATACGTACCCGGGCGTCTGACTCACGCCAGCTGTCTAGAAAGTAAACAAGAAAAACATTGGGTTGGTGTATAGTTCAATATCTTCAGAACACCTGGGATGGGATGTGACAATGGACACACGGAGGACCTTGAGCCGCAGCTGCGGAAGTCCAACCTTCCACGTGTCCTTTCAGAGATTTTGAGCGTTGCCTTGCTGCCGGGTGTTTGGAAGAAAAATGACCGTTTTTCTTTTCGACGCGAAAATGAACTGCGTGTCGCCGAACATTCAGTCTCCGTCCAAATGTAGCGCTAGCGGTTCGATCCAAATATCAAAGCTTCGGAACTTGCTGTTACTTCAAATGTTAAAAGCGATTTCAGGGCATGCTCAACGAGGACATGGCGGTCAACGGAACCCGCGAAGGCATCAAGATGAACAACCATGTATTTATTCGGGGTGGTATTTGGAATGCGCAGATGCACTAAGAATAAGTTCGTACGGTTCGTAATGGACCTTGTCAGCATGAAGACTCAACCAAGTGGCTAAAACTCCAACTACGGTTGGTGTAGGGAATGAGAGCTGCGATACCTTTCCTTGAAAGAAAACCTAACCAGATACTCTGCGTACTTTCTCTCTTTGCGATACCCTTTTCTGTCTTCTTTGTGGCTGGTCCGAGTCACGGAAGAGTCAGGAGGGGTAGTGCAACCGTTCTTCCGGACGCCAACCGTAGTTTGAGCTTCGCATATGCAGAGCCCTTCTTAAAAAAAGGTCCATTCGACAGCAACGTGACAAGTCCGCCATATACACAATTGCATCGCTTAGAAACACCTTTGCCAAAACACACGTGTTAGAGGCTTTGGAGAGCGATCATTGTATCCGCCGTATCTACCCGCTTGAATCGAAAGTTTGGAGCGTGGCATATTATGTTCTTGCTTCTGCCTCGGATTGGATTCGAGCTAGCTTTTCGAATATGAAGTAACGAGCTTTGAGAGATATCACGCCACCTAAATCAATCGTTCGACTGAAAGCAGACTGTCACACCGTTGTCTGCTTTCAACAGAGTGCAAATTGAAACGGTCAGCTAGAACGATAGGGACAGAACACAGACAGGGAGAAACAGCTGACCGTTTCCTTTTGCATTATGTACCAACTAGCTCAACTTCAGCCTGTTATTCAACAGAGTGCTTGGTGCGCTTATCGAGAGATGAAGCCACAAGAGTTACCGTCAGATATATATCCTACATTTGTGAGTGAGCAACTCAAATTATAGGATGCGCTTGCAAGTTAATGACTGCCGTTTAGGGAAAAAAAATTTAGGGCGCCCTTTTTATCGGCCGCTCAAAAGTCCCACATGCAAAATGCATTGGCCCAGAGTTTGTTCTATTTTTTTTAATCCTTGCGTGAATTTGCCGATATCTTATATACATGGATTAAAGGAAAATAAACTGATTTTTCTACCATCGCTAAATACTACTCAGAATCACTCCATAACATTAACAAATGAATAAATGTTTCTTAGATTTTATTTCCAAGCAATGGCAGTGGGAAAATAAATTCGAGAAATATAAGCATCATTCATCCCCTGAACTCGGACCAGAGCAAGCGGCCACATGGCCTGGTGCCTATCCCATGCCGCCAACGTTAATCATAGCCACGCGCTGGGGTCGGTAAAGTAGAAAATGCGTGCTGAGCTCCAGGCATTGTTAGAGTTCGGCTATTCTCATCACCGCAGCGGTTGACACGAGCCACTACCCGGGTGTCCGCCGAGGCATTGATTCTTACGAACCAAAGTCGAGTGCTCACGCCGTTCTCGTGTCCAGTCCATGAGCTGCGCTCGGTTGTCGTCAAGCGGTCGGTTTCGATCCCAAAATGACGTCATCAAGCTTGGCGAAGGTAAGACGAAAATAAACAGTACCCTTTTATCCTCGCAATTTCACCGCGACCAAGAAGGTTCTGAATCAGTGGCGGTCCGCGCGAGTATACTTGGGCCAGACAAGGACCAGTACGCCTCTGTAAAGTCATCAATATTCCAACCCGATATCGTTTCATAACCCTTTTAAGCCGGCGTCACATACATCATTCAAAAGACAGTCAGCAAACATCAGTCACCGCGATATCCGTGGTTCAAATGCCGCGTGCCAAGTTTCTCCTTGAACTCGTTGCCATGCGGCATTCGATGCACGGATCTCGTGGTGACTTGCGTTCGAATCCGTTTGCAGACCGTCTCGTGTGACCCTGGCTTAACTGGGGAGCGTGTCTCTAAATGCACGTCAATTTTGATCCCAACTTGGGGGGGGAGGGGGGGGGGGGCGGGCGTCTATTCGCAACTATAGCGAAACGGACGACACCTAGCGGGAAAGCACTGAACTGGCAGGATCTGGTCCTTTCCCGATTTCTGCTCGTGTCTTGTGGCTTTCGTGGTTACATGTTGTCGGCGGTTTGCGCGATGGAACAGTTGTCCCGTGACTGTCGTAACTGTAGTATCAGTTTGTTACTCAGGTTACTCTGAACGCAACCTACGTAACCGCGTGAACCAGACATTCCGCGTTTTTCAATGTTCATCAACACCGTGGAAAGACAATATGCAGTACGTTCATCGCTTCCTCGAAGAACGTCAAGCCTCTGGAAGCTCGCTTACGCCACCACATCGCCGCGGGTTCGAAACGTGGAGAGTAGAAATGGGAGCAAACCATTTGAAGTCCAAAGCTTGCTTGCTGATGTCCCAGCGTTGTGCGTTGAGCTCGCACATGGCACGGTATGACCTGTTTTAGACCGCCATATTTGCCCAATAGTGGCGTCCCTTATAGGTCGCTATAGAGTCGCGAATAGATGCGCCGCTCTTCAGTTGGTCTTTGGGAACGCATCTTTAAACGCTCGCTCTTTTTATCCCACGGTAGAGAAAGGGCCATCTACCCCCAAACATCGTAAATAATATTGTTTTGGAAACCGATGCATAGATGGCAGCACACGGAAAGTAGGACGAAATAATTGTGGTAACAAAAATATTTAATCGGGACAAAAGAAGTCCCAATTATGCCAATATTTTTTGGTCATGGAAGACCCCAGTTAAGGGGTTAAATAGTGAGATTCGTATTGCTAACTTAAGCTCCGACGATATTGTAATGAGTGGACATAATTTTATTGCAAGCAGCTAAACCTCTGATAACCTTTTGATGCACGGAAAGGCCGGGGTGGATGCTGACTAATGACGGAGGGCCACGTTGTATTTATCGGGTTGAAGTCCTGGAAGATGGGTCAGACGAGGGGTGCCATGGAAGCGTTCCGGTCTGTGAAGCAGGGCAGCCGGAACACGTTGCCGTAGCTCCCGAACCACTTGTTGGCGACTGTACGACAGAAGGAAGGAATTCATTCTTTACGATCGATGGCACAGCCGAGGGCAAAACGGTGTTCGTCCACCCGTGTAACTTGTAGAAGGCTAAGTAACGCCTTTGGAATTAATTTTGTTTTGCGTATAAGCGTGTACTGCCTTATTACAGCCATGTAAGCGGTATGGAAATTTGTCAAAAATACACAACAACAAACATATAAATTACTCTTCATTATTAGTTTGACATTACGACATACTTGGCTGTACTAGTTTTGAAATGTAATTTACCCACAATTTCAACTACTTTGCTCCAAATATAGTTAATTTCAATCATAATTAATAATTATTTTCCTTTCACGCTACCCGTCTTTAATGAGGTCTACGTGATGGCGTTCTTCCCGTTGAAATTGATTTTTTTTTTTTTCTAGGCCGATCTTTTTGGATTTATTTCACGACATTTGACATATTCGACACATTTTATTCTTTTGTGACTTTGTGCCACCTACTTCATTAATGGTATAGGATACTGCTTAGTTTTATTATGTTGCAACAGGGCACCAAGATCGCTAGTGTTTTTATTCTCCTTAGCTAGTTAGTAAAAATAATTTAATGAATTCTGTCTTATCCTTTTACTCGCGTTTCCGTCCGTCGCACAAGTTGTAGTTAAACAGAATTTAAGTAGTGTTAGGATGCACTCGAAGTATCTTATGAAGGTTCAAAGTTTTCTAGTGGCTGACGGAAGACGTGATAAGATATTCAGTGCACAAATAATTTTAGTTCCTTTTTTACATTGACAATAAAAGTCACTCCCGTTTTACGTGGGGCATCTTCTATTTGTTCCAAAGTCTGCCGCGGCTTGGTGCGCCACCTGCACTTGAGCCTGCCTTGGGTCATTGATATACCAATCTTTCTTTGAAGTAAAGTCTTTGCGCCACTGCTACCAAGCAAACGGCAGCAGTCGCCCAAATTGTTAAGCTTCTGAGTTGAGCGGTCGGGTTGTACCTTATGAATCAGCACTCTTTAACCAAATCAAATTTATTCGAGGGGTGAAAAGAGCATAAAGCTTTCGAGTGAGGCATGATCATCAAGATCGTTGGTACTTACAATGCTTGACTCGTCGGGTATCTCGAACACAATTGTGATGGCCTGCAAGCAACTTATTGGAGACACAAATTGTGCAACGCCCGAGCCCCGCAGCTTACTTATGTGAAGTTTGCTTCAAGACACGTTGTTTCTTGATAGCGAGGTTGCTTTTCATTGTCAGGTAACTCCCACGGAACTCACTCCACCTGTTTCCGTAGAGGACGGGACAGCCGGCCTGCAGCGTGAGCTTCTCTCCCGCACCATTTGTTTTCAGGTTCCACCAGAAGGCGGCGTCGCCCTGCGCAATAAACCTTCATGTCACGCCCTTTTGTTTCTTCACAGCGAAATAGCGCCATATATCACAAACAACGCCAAGGGCTCGGGCCGGGAGACGCGCTCGCACTCGCTTCAAAACAAACAAACAAACCAAAACTCGCCCCTTTGCCGCACTAACGTGTCAAAAGCAGTGGTAACACAGAATGTAATGTTTTAGTGTGGAGAAACCGTGCACACGTGTGGAGACGGCATACTAAACTTTGTCACCCGCACAGTAGTGTGCCACTTGTAGATTCCCAGTCATGAAGCTTAAAATCGACCTTGAACACGAATATGTATCGCGCTTCCCTCCGTGCAGTAGCCGGGGTCGTCATTCATTTTATTTTCCACAGCAGCTTCGTTGACCACGTAGTATGACCGAGGAAAGTGTAGGGTGTTCCAAGTACCGAGGCTCGATCTAAAATGGGCCGCAAAATCGGCGCCCGCACGTAGCAATCCAAACATTTCGTCAAAGATGTATTTCACAAGTCGGTTTTATCATGCAAAATTACAAAGCGAAGCTTTCTTTTTGCAAAAAAAAAAACAATAGGGCAAAAATACTTGCCAGTGTCAACGACGGACCGTGACGCAGACGACCGAGTCGAGTGGCTGGCCGCGTTTGGCGCACGTATTGATAGATGGCGTCGGGAGCAGCGTCGGAAGAGCCGACCAGCGAAAGAAAGCAGACGAAGCACAGACGAAATCCGTCGGTAGCAAGAGCGCCGTTGGCGCCGTCGAGGCCTGCAACCGCGTTTTCTTTAACTTTTGTTACTTCAAGTTTCGCTAGTATTGTCCGCATTTATTTTTACAGCAAAGATACATTGCAAGAAGATCATAATAGACCACTGTCGTCGCGAGTAGTCTCGATAAGGAGGTAGCGCTATCTAATAATACGTGCGCGAAACGCGCTCCGCCACTTAATTATTATCTCGGTCGTCTGCACCGCCGTCCGCCGTTAACCCTGGCAAGTTTCTTGGACCTATCTTTTTCTTTTTAAAAAGAAAGCAACGCTTTGTCATTTTACAAGCAAAAAACCCACCTGAGAAATGCACCTTTGATGAAAACTTAAGATTGTTTCGTGTCGGCGCCGATTTTTTCGGCCAATTTTAGATCGAGCTTGGGTATTTCAATCACCCAATATATAGGCTTCAAAACACAGAAATCAATATCTGGGTAGAAATAATTGCAGATACAAAAATAATTCGGCTTTTTCTTAATATAAGTTTAAACGTGCGTGAAAATAAATTTTGAGTTTGACTTTGATCGCGTCCTGTGTCATTGACTGGATGATCTGTGTTACGTGTACTACGAACTGATATGCATGTTAGAAAAATACTAGATCACGTGTTTCTTTTGTGAGTAGCGAGATGTTAATTGATGCAAAAGTCTCGCGTTCGTGCACACAGCCCTTGGACGGACATAACCGTGGAACGTAGAACTAAGCTATCAAGGACTCGCTTTTTTCAAGGTCGCTCTTCCGACAGGTGTTACACACTCAAGATTATGATTTTAAATGTCGGCAAGAAACGTCCGGCGTGGACTAAATCAAAATATATTAAGGAATTCAGGACGCACACTGTTACTCTTGCCACAGCCGGAGAACCCTTTTACCGCTATAAGACTTCGAATCTTTAAAGATTATGCTTTTTGTTTTCTAACTCGACCCACCTTGTGTCAATGGCAGCTGGCCAACTATGGCATTGGAGGGCAGTACTTGCCGCACAACGACTACCAGCAATACTCATTGCAAGACAATGTAAGTAGTCTAAAGCTACTCTCTGTCGTGTTTCTACACTTTGCTTCACTTTGACTGCGCCCACAGAGCACGCTACAATCCGGCACTGCCAATCGAGCAGGGCCAACGTTTCATGGTCACGGCACACGCTCTCTGAAGGAGTTTACTATCAACCAACTAATCCAGTCACGCACACAGAAAAATAAGCCAGGATTGTTGGGCACTTTTCTGTGCGCGATTAGTATTAGTCCGCAGGAACAAACGAGCAAAGGCGATGAGCGCCATGACTATGCACTTTAAGTTTCGCTTGATCGCCTCCATCAAATTGCATCGTCGGTTGCACACGACACCTCTTAACTGAGAAAGTCGTGTTTGTGTGGCTTTCTATGCGTGTGTGTGTGTACGTCCTTCGTTTTGGGCTTTTAATATGTGCATGTAACAAATTTTCTCGATTGATGTGTGGAACGCGTCCCTGCAGGTGTGTTTACCGCGTAATTAAAAGTAGTTTCTCAATTTTCGCCTTGTGAACTCTTAGAAGTGTCATGCTTTCGCCGATCGCGACCGTACATCTACATGTACGTCGCAGATTCCTGCTCTGCTTGACACTCATCGGAAGCTTCAGTACGGTCACGGGTGGGGACTCCGCTACGACAGCGACACATGCTTTCGCTCGTACCCTTTTTGGCCGGTGCTTCTAGCGTCATCCGCCGGGATTGAGACATCCGACCACGCGACAGGCCGGCTTCCGTGGACTTGTGGTCACTTCAAGACTACTTTTTGATGTATGGGCAGGATGAGACGCTGAACACACCACTCGAAGACGCCTTCCAGGTCACCGTGCTCCTGCCTCCGCGTCTAATATTGGTTGCTTATACGTTTCTAGCCATGACTCGTGCAAAGGCACTAGCCATTTTAAGACGAATGTTGTCTTCAAAGATGTAATAAGTTTACAATATTTCGCCGTATTATGGCAGAGCACAAAATACTGCACAATCTGCCTTCATCTTCACCATAAGAAACCATTTGTTGTTACTTTTTTCAGACGTCCGACTATTACTATTATTATAAAGCAGGCGACAGACTGGCCACGCTTATGATTTACGTAAGTGAGACTCTTTTTTTTATCCCGAAACGCGTGGTAGCGGTATTTCACGTAGAATATTCTCTAGTTTTCAATTCCGGATCAAACGTGTTTATAGTATTTCATTGCAATGTGTACATCGTTCTGGAGTGCACGAACTATCCAATCATTAGTAAAATTGATACATTGGCATATTTTAAGTACAAACGAAAAGCCCTAAAATGAGGCACGTTCATAGTACTTCTCTTTTTCGCCGCTTCCGGTTCGTTCTGTGGAGGTATCGGTGGCCGAACGTGTTAAAGGGGCCTTCCAACGAATTTCACTTGGAATGTTTTGTTTCACTTCACACGAGCTTAATGGCACTTGTGGGACCCAAGTATACTCGCACGCATTGCCACTGACCAAGAAACTGCTTTGTTGCGGTAGAATTTCAAGGACAAAAGCTCCAGATCACGTGGCCGCTTGTTCTGGCTGCGAGTTGAAGGATTGAACGCTGCTCGTTTTCCTTTCTTTTTAGGGGCGAAGCTCCTTGGGGGCTAGCCATGTCCGTATGTCCGTCCAGCGTCCGGCGTCCGGTGCTCGTGCTCCTGCTCGTGAGCTCACGTGCTCACGAGCACGTGAGCAGGTGATCATGTGCTCGTGTAGGGCAAAAACAGATGAAAAAAAGATGAAAAAGATGACATGGAAAAAAATATGTTTGCGCAGTCGACAGGATTCGAACCTGTGCGGGGAGACCCCAATGGATTTCTAGTCCATCGCCTTAACCACTCGGCCACGACTGCGGGACGAGTAGGGGGCTCTGAGATGTGGTAGTAACTCAAGAGCTGGGGATGTCATGGATGAAACGTTGCATGTAGCCGCTCAACGTCTATACAGGAGAGGGCGCTGCGGTCAAATGCGTATATAATCGCGTTAAACTTTGCATGCATTGGCTCAACGTTTATTGACGAGAGGGCGCTGCGGTCAAATGCTCAAATGCGTATATAACCACGTTCCATACCACACATTCTCTTTCTGACATGGATGAAAACGAACGAAAGGCTCGGCATGCTGCGGCTCAGCGTCTACGCAGACAAGCGCCACCAGAGCTTCGCCCTAATCAACATAATTCACCACGTGGAGATGCGGTCAATTTGTTTTTCTTTTTCTTCGACTTTTTTGCGTGCGGTGAAAAGCAAACGCGTGTTTCATACGTCATTAACGTCACGGATTTGTTTTCAACGGTATTTGCGCTAAGTACAAAAATCGTTGCATCGCCCTTTTAATGCACAGAAGCTTGGAGGATTTGGAGCAAAACCTCGTTCTGCAGAACTCCGGGGATCCTGGGTTCAGTCCCCACCCGAGCCCGTTTCTATATGGATGAGCATTGCACCGACGCGCGGTCGTGTCTCACTTACTGCCTGGTGCGCGTTGAAGAACCCAGGCTAGCAGTGGAGTGGGACTGCACTGGCTAAATATCTCATCAACAGCAGAGACACCAGACGGCCTTTGGGGCTGACTAACTTCACGATGGCTAGACATACAGACAATACAACTTTGCTCCTTCCATGGAGATGTGGAAGCTGCCATTTCAGAGTCTGCCTATCGCCGTCGGCGGCGTATAAAGTGTAAGCCACTCGCTTTTGTGCGACGCCACGGCTGGTTGCAGTATTGCGGTCATTAAGGCATATTTTTGTCTTCTCTTCCCACCACTTTTTGTATTACTCTCTTTTGGCGAGGAGATCGAACTGTAAGGAGGCTGATTGCCCAGCTTGTTCTCCGTGGCACTCGGTGTTTACCGAATGCGAAACCTGTGAATTGAATTCTTTACGTCATCTCTTTCGATCAAGTGTGGATTATAGACATGAGTGCTGTGTCAGAGTTCAGCTGATGCTCGTATTCAATTGATGCTTGACTGATTGAAAACGAGCCTTAGACAAGTTATGCCGCAGTGTTCAGCAACATGAGCCGAGCGCTGTATCAAAAACACAAACGAATAATTCATCGTTTATTTTGGGGCGAAGGAAAAGTGGGAAGCCTGGATAGGTGTGGGCCTCTAGTAAGGGGCAAGTCGCTACCTGACAATTAATTCGCGCTGTTGTTCTACACTTCCCATAGGGTTTCTAGTTCTCTGGTTGGCCTACAGGGATGCGACGATTAGATCGCCTCCATTTGGCAACAGAAGCCCGAATGACAGCTATGAATATCAAAGGTTTTCGCACTGTATGTCTTTGCCAGTGAAACCGGGGATCACACTTCAATGACCATTTCGAATCAGCAGCAGCAATGACGAAATCACCGCAGGTCCCACGAAAACTAACACCATTTTCTTACGTATATAACGTAATGAGAACATCTGTGCTTATTGGTTACAGATGACTGACGTCGAAGAGGGCGGAGCCACAGTCTTTCAAAGTGTCGGAGTTAGACTAAAACCAAAAAAGGTTAAACTGCCTTCGTTCTTTCACCGTGTCTTATAACCAAAAAGGCAAATTCCTCTATACTCACCGATGGCTTTAAAAAAAAATCACGTTGGTTGTTTTGACGAAATTGTGACTCGCCATTAAAAAAGTTTGTACTTCTTTTTGTTTTGAAGCTAAATGTATAATCATTGCTAGTCTTCATATCTTTTATTTTTATTTATTTTATTTATTTAGGAATACTGCAGGCCAATTGCGGCCCAAGCAGGATTGGGGGTTACAAAAATGGAGTAAAAAAGCACAACACCAGGTAATCCGTAAAATGGGAGAGGGGAACAGGGGAAAATTATGCAAAAATTGTAATAAAGCACAAAAACAAATGCGTAGAAAAAAATGGAATAGCTCACAACAAAGTTGGGAGGGGTGGCGGCAGTGGGGAACAGAAAAATAAAACACAATGCAAAGAGTTATACATCAAACAAACGCTCAATCGACTCCAAAACATTGTCAGATATAAATATGTGATGAGGTAGGTTGTTCCATTCTGTTATGGTTCTGGGAAAGAAGGAGTATTTAAATGCATTTGTTCGAGCGAATACTGGAGTTATTTTATGCGGATGGTCATGCCTTGTGCGCCTAGTCGAGGATGGGTGAAGAAAGGACGACGATTCAAGCCGGAGTTTTTAAACCAGAGTTGATAAAGAAATTTTAGTCTAGCTAGCTTCCTTCGTGATTCAAGAGAGATGATGTTGTTACTTTGAATTAAGGCAGCAGGTGAGTCATGCGGGTGGTAGCGATTAAATATAAAACGAACTGCTTGCTTTTGAACATCTTCCAGTATCTTGATATCTTTTTTTGTGAAAGGATCCCAGACTGTACAGGCGTATTCCAACTTCGTTCTTATCAATGTGTTATAGGCTAAAAGTTTCACATGAGAAGGCACATGCTTAAGCCTGTGCCTTATCATACCTAGCTTTCGACGGGCAGCTGCACAAACGTGTTCAATGTGTGAGGACCAAGATAAGTTGCTAGAAATTGTTATACCAAGATATTTAAAGCTCATCGTCCGAGAGATGTAGTTATCACCAATAAAGTAGTCATACTGATGAAAGGACTTTTTGTTAGTGATGCGCATGTACAAGGACTTTTCTTGGATTAAGCTTCATCTCCCAACGATCGCACCAGCTAGAAACTGCATTAAGACTTTCGTTCAGAACAACTTGGTCCCTAGTAGAGTTAATATCCTTGAACAATAGACAGTCGTCCGCAAATAAACGAATACTCACGCTTTTATCTATACAAAAAGTGAGGTCATTAATAAAAATTGAAAAAAGAAGAGGGCCAAGGACACTCCCTTGCGGAACACCGAAATTACAGAAATTACTAGTATAAATTACATTATGTATATATATATATATATATATATATATATATATATATATATATATATATATATATATATATATATATATATATATATATATATATATATATGTATATGTGTATATTGTGTAGGTATGTGTGTGCGGAACCAGTTCCAGCCCCCAAAGGATCAGTCCTAGCAGGAAACTTTGTTTTTCAGGGTGATGCCGCGTTCTGGTGGAACCTGAAGGCGAGCGGGGAAGGAGACAGGCTCACGATGCACGCCGGCTGCCCAGTCCTCTACGGATCCAAGTGGAGTGAGTTTGTAAAAGTCACTCTGTACACCAACTCAACTCTGTTACGTCGCGTTACGGTAATGGCGCTTCGGGCACGCTTCCGGTCTGGAGGTACGGGCGGAAGTCGTCATGCGACACAGGCGTTCCTGTGTTGTTTTGGGGAAAAAAACAGTCTAAAACCTGTATTCTCGTCTAAACGCCGCGACTGGGGCTGCACCGAAAGAGCCGGAAAAGGTGTGAAGATAATTTTTTCTATGTTTTCTGCCTGCTTGGTTTGTCCAAAAACCTAAATAAGTGCCGTAGTAAAAAAAAAAAAGCATATGCTTTTGGCTTTTGATTGCTTGTGCGAGAATAACTTTTGAGTTAAATTCACGGATACTTTTGGCCGTCATATTTATTTGTTTTGATGAACGCGGGAAAACTGTCAAGTTGTCCGAACGCGCACCCTCGGAAATAGTTCAGTGCGTCTTCACGTTCAAACAGCCGTCTGAAAGTTCAAACTGTCGTCCGCTCTTTTAAACTGCCGTCTGCTCGTTCAAACGACAGCTGCCAGCCAGTATAGACCAAACATTGCGATAGGAAGTAAGTGCAGGGCTCAAAATATCTGTTTTAAGTTTAAATGGTGTGTGGGATAAGCAGTCTCGGTATAAACAGTAGATACGAGGATATGTTGATAATTGTTACCAGGGGTCATTCATCACCGACTTGTTATGTCTGATTTACTTGGTCCGATGCTGCTTGCGAATTTCAAAATGGACGTCAAGCATCGCAGCTACCGTCCACGATTTTGCAGCCCGAGTGACGTCAGGACTGAAAATAGCGAGCAGAATCTCATCATATGAATCAGGCTTTAACGTCCATTCTGCTGAGTTCAGGCGGAATGCATCACAGCATGTCGCATTATTTACACAAAGTTTTACGGTCTTCCGAGCCTCGTTAATTTTTCCCAGGACACGGAGGTAGTAAGACATTGCTAGGAAAACGTGTAATCAACCACTTTCACGCGAAAAAGAGCACGGGGACTTATACCGACGCTGACAACATTACATTCTTGTTAGTTATCATTATTTTCTATTCATCGAGTGAAACGAATAATCATTACCTCCGGATTGAACGGATAAAGATAGCATAGTTTAATTTAAACATTTTGAGCATTTCGTCGCCATGTTTCGGATCGCTTCACTCATATCTTCCTCGATGCGTCTGCCTTGCCGACAGAGATCGGGCTCACACGCCCAAAATAATTTTAATCTATCCTCAGATCATAAAGTCTTTAAAATGTGCGGGAACTCGGAGTGTACTGGATGGGCACTGCTGTATACCATCAGGGAACTTCGACCCTCTACTTGGTACTTCAGGACTGATGTTGGCGCTTGGCCTAGAGTCGTTAAAGGGCAACTGGAAAGTAAAAAAAAAAATTTTAACAGCCTAATTTGGACAAGCATGCCAAAAATCAATTTTTCCGCGAGAAAAAAAAGAAATATTAATTGCGTGAGACTGATTTTAGTTTGCGGCTATTTCGGCTGTTTTTAATCGCGCGCCACAAAGTGGGTGTTTTGTGATGTTTAGCAGCCATTGGCTGCTATACTTCTCATTCGCTAAGACTTTGATTGACAGCTCAGATCTTGGTTGCTAAACCGTTGTTATATGTTGAAATTAATGTAAGGACCGAGCCATCTACTCGAGCAGTGTGCGTCGCTGTGCAAACACGTCGCCGTGCAAACGCAGTCCAACAATACGAAGCATAAAAACGGCAGATTTAGGACAACAATTCTGAGTCCATTGTTCAAATAAAACGACGTAGTTTTTTTTTCTTCTTTTTTTAACGCCCGCAGTTTTTTAGTTACGGTATGCGTCGGGAATCTTCCACATTTTGAAACGGAACGAAGGAAAATTTACTTTTAAAAACGCTTGCTGGGTTTTAAAAGACGTAGTCTGGCACGTCCCCGTGAAAGGGAATAAGAGGGATATGTGTCGGCGGTGGTTTTGGGTTGGGTCAGGGAGGTGTTAGGTACCAAATTTAGTAATTTAATGTAATTATTCTATTTTTATTTTTAGTTTCATTTTAGTTTAGTATTTAATTTAGTAGTGTAATGTAAGTATTTCGGGTTATTCATTGGCATTACCTTAGGTGTGAATTTTTTGGTAAAAGTGACGAAGAAGAAATATAAAGTCTTAGTTGATAATCAGCGGTGTGTATGTCTCTGTTTCTCCTTGTCTGTGTTTTGTCCCCATCGTTCTAGCTGACCATTTCCTTTTGAAATTGTTTAACATTGACGACTCGTTCCCTCTGTCGTCTGTGGTCTTGTTGCGGGCGTCTGATTCGTACTTTGTCTTCACCCAAATGTTTGGTCACCTCGAATAGACCGTCAAATAAAGGATCGAGTGCTGAGGATCTGGAACCCAGAGTGCAAAATACTGTATCACCGTTCTGGACATCTGGTGTCTTTCATTTGCTGTGGTATCAACACTTCGCTAACGCCTGGCTCTTTTCTGAGCATTTTCTTGCTCTAGTGTGCTTGCTGGCAAGATTGGAGAGCCTCGTGGCCTTGTTCAACTTTTTCTCAACGTCGGACACAAAAAGCTGACTGGGCAAGCGTGGGCCGTATCCGTGCATTAGTTCGAATGGCGTGTGCTGGGTAGATTTTTTGCCTTGAACCGTTTATAGCGAAAACCTCTTCAAGAAGACTCTTGTTCCAGTGGGATGGTGCTCGATATTATTGTGGAGTACACAGATGTCGCTATACGAACACAAAGTTTATTGAATCTAGCTTAGGAAAGGTTTTCTTGCGCCGTTCACGGCTCCAAACACGCGATTAGAGTCTACATGAGCGACGATCATTAGATATTGGCACTCAATTCTCCAATTTTTTTTGTTCTGTTTTTATGCTGTTTAGTTCAACGGGGGCAGCGCAGACCCTTTTCAGAAGTCCGTGCAGTCGCCTGTTGGCCATTGCTTGATCACGAACTCTGAGCACGTATTGGAGACGAGGGCTGCGTCAGCGTTGGGCGAGGATTCGGAGACAGTCAGGCGCTTCGTTGCCCAAGCAGTGGTGACCATCAATGTGGCTCGATGTTCCTTTGAAAAAGGTCCTCATAGAACCCTTTTGAAAGTTGACGCGACTTATTGAGCATTAGTTACGCCGTTAGGAAGCTCAGCCGATATCTGCTTTGCACTCTCGCAGACTTTTTTTTAACATTTGTGGAGGATGGAAAAACGTTTCCTGCAATTCTCAGAAAAAAAAAAAAACTTTAGATAACCGGCATTAGCGATTATAAGCGCCCAAATGGCTGAAGGGCCGTTACTCTGACGCGTGACTCATTTAGCAACTGTACACGAGATTGGAGGACCTCTCTCCGTGGCCTCTGAGATTGCAGGTGCGCAAAACGAAAAGAGTTTGTAGTCGTGAGGGATATCTCGACTGAGATTCCGCGGAGAAAGGAGGACCGTTCGTAAATTTAGACTGCATAAATTCAATATACGTAAGAGCAAGAAAGTAGACCAAAGGACGTGGTCTTCTTTCGAGCCTCGAGACGGGAACTTCCCTCGTCGGGACGTCGTACGGCCCCGACTTCAGAATGTGTCGGCGTCCGGTTTCACTCCTCCGGTAGTTGAGTTCCGTTTGCTTTGTGGACGACCCAGGGCGGTTCGTGTCTGGGCGCTTCTCCGGCGGCTGTCTCAACGATCCGCCACAAGTTTAATCGCTTCGGGCTTCAATCATCCTTTTTTTAGTGCACGCTGTATACCAGTGCATCTCTCTCCGCCATTATTGAGGAACTGCAGGAATTTCTGTAACTGCCACTGGCTTCGCTTATGTTTTAGACGAGTAACAAGGGATTGAAAAGCGCGTCGTCACGCAAGAAAGGTATTGACAAAACCATAAATAACTTGTGCTTAATTGATTGCACTACAAAGATTGATTACAGTCTGGTCGCTTAGTGTCTAACGAGACACTAAATTATGGCAGTAACTTTGGCAGGGACACGTCCATACACTTGAGTGTGGACCATGGTTATTTGTGATGGTTTGTTTTCATTCGTCTGTCTTGGTTCTCTAGCGTTTACGGGATTCTACAGTCAATGAGTCCAGAAACGCAGCGCGTGACGATGAGTCCAGCATCTCGCTTAGCAGCCGATCAGATTGCGGCATCTGCCGATAACAAACCTAAAGAGCGAATTACGAAGAAAGAAGAGTAACTACGGTAGGCCACGTCCAGAATTTCTTAAGTCGTCAGCGTCGATAGTGAACTTTCCAACGAGTTGAACGAGAGTGCAAACACAAGTCTCTTGTCCCGGAGAGTGTTCACCGTTTTGTAAAGTTGCCACTCCTTTTGTCGTGCAGTCGCCAACAAGTGGTTCCGGTCCTACAGCAACGTGTTCCGGCTGCCCTGCTGCACAGACCGGAATGCCTCCATTGGACCCCTCGTCTGATGAACCTTCCGAGGCCTCGCTCCTGTCCCTACAGTGTGGCCTTACTTCAGCAGTCGGCGTTACACCTGGACTTTTTATCAGCCACAGAGATATTCGGAGAATCGCTGCTTGCAATAAAATTAACTTGAGTCACATCATTAATCGGTGATGATATTAAATATACGACAAAGTGGTTTTATATGCGCTTGTGTTGTGTGTATGCTCAGGCAGCGGATAATTTATCAGCCCGATGGCGCGTCTGAAACCACCGTCGAAGTAGAACAATTTAGCCATTGCAGTAAGACTTCTAGCCAGGGCCGGTATGCTGGCGAGCATATCTCATGGCGGTTAAAACAGCCCCAAGAGGAAATTTGAGGTCGCGTGACCAGTTTCGTGGGGACAACAAACGAAAGGTACAGTAGTCACCAAACTTACCCGGAACGCTCGAACAGTGTCTTATTTTTTGGTAGCGCGACACTAGCGGCGGCCGAAGAACTGATTCATGACATAGCGCTCAATGGAGTATAGTCGGAGCAGGTGAGGTCCATCGTTGCACCATGGACGTCAGTGGAACTTTGCCGGTCGATCATTATATACTTCTCCATCTTTTCTCGCGAAGATAGATAGGTGACTGTCGAAACAGTCCGTGCTTGGATGATTCAGTCAGAAAGCAACTAATGCTCCTACTGAATCAGGCGAAAAGTGCAGATTACCTCTGCAGGCAAAGTTGTTGTGTTGATCTGCGCTCCAGCAGCGATTTCGGCGTTGAGCGAGTGGCCTCCCGTATTCGAACTGTTCCATTGAACGCAACGGCATGGAGCAAGTTCCTCGGCTGCCGCCAGCCAGGATAGCGCTTCCATGAGATAAGACCTCTTTCGCGTGTTACGGATAAATTTGGTGAACTCTGAACCTAGTGCTGGATCATCAGCCCATTTGCATCCAGTCGATGCAAATGGTTCCGCAAGGGCGTCCTCGCTATGAATATTCAATTACAATTTTGCACACAGAAAGCGGGCGAAAATCAACAAAAGGAAACAAATGAATATGCGAGAAATTAAAAGGACGACAGTAAAGGCTTACGTTTGGTGAGCGGAATCCGTCAGGTACGCTAAGTGTCTTCTCACAGAGCCGGCCACGTGACAGAAAATTTTCATTGTGACTGTAAACCAGTGTCCGAAATTCTAGCCCCCCCCTCCCCCCTCCCCCCCCCCCCCGGCGCCCCCGGCGATAAAAGTTTAATATAATAATCACAGACGCAGGCTCTTGTGAAGAGAGGGGCCGCGCATAAAACAAGCTTTTTGCATTTTACATCACTCTTGACATTGGTGGCGTTGTTGGAGCTTCGTGACCATGCATTTGTGGCGTTCTTGCACTACGACATTTGCAGAGGTTTCTAAATAACCGGGATCTTGGGAAATGCGTAGCCCCCTACTGTGTCATAGCATCAGCACAAACAAACATGGCGGCGCCCATGGGACAGAGCCGACACTGGCCCATTTTAGCCGCGCCGCGAGAGATACTGGCATTCTCTAGCAAGACCGGCCCTAAGGTTTTTCACGTGTATCACCCATAATAAACGACCGCACGCCAGTACAGGTCTCATCCAGTTCCAAACGAGCAGTCGTGGGGGTTGATTTATGGATCTCTGGGCTCTGCAGTGCAAGCTTTCGCTCCACGTGTTCTGTTCTGCAATGGAACACGTGGAATGAGCTACGACGGAACAAAAGGAGCACGTGGAGCTCTCTCTCCACTTGTTTCGAGCTACATTTTATCTGCAAATTTTAAGAAAAAATGAAAATTGTTGCATCACGACCGCTGAACTGTCGACCACTACCCTGCGATTCGATTTTCTTACAAACCATTTTAAATACATAGTTTCTGGAAGTGTCAGTTCTTAGAGCGCCTGAGCCTTGAGGTGTGCTTTGCTTGCTTTACAGCGAGCGGCACGCGAGCACAAGGGTATGCATATGTAAACACCCGAAACATTTATAGGGCAGGGACTTTATATTCATGTTGTACCTGGGATGATATTAGACTTGGATCAGCGTATGTGACCCTCCCAAATAAAAACCGGATTCGTGCATTTTTGTAAGCCGTAAGTTGAAGATGTTATGAACGTTTTATTCGAGATCGGTCTGGTCTGACAACAAAATGTGGTGGCACATCATGCTCAGTGCAAGAGCCACTGCATGAGCTACGCTTAGAGTATTGGAGCTCCTTTTCCCGAATCTGCTAGCAGACGCCGCCATCTTAGTGCTTATAGTGCAGAGCAAATGCAACTGTCGATCGTCCGAATCTAAAAAAAAAAATCGACCTCTTCAGCTGTAGACACGATGTTAGGAAGGTCGGGTGATACACTTTTGCTCTGTCGCGAACTGTTTTAACATGCTATTTAAACCCGAGACTGGGAAGAAAAATTTGAAGATTTATATTAGAAGAAACAGGAGAAAAGTGACACACAAGTTTTAACATTTCTGGAGGACGGAACAGCGTTTCTTGCGATTTCATATAAAGCTTCACATAACTGGCAACCACGAGCTTAAGCACGAAGCTGGCTGAAACGTCGTTACTCTCAAGTGTAGCTTATATAGTAGCTCTACACTCAGCACGTTTGAGGAACACTTTGGGGAGTACAGCGATTTAATGCGTCTCTGCCTCCATACAGAGGAGAAACCATTCTGCAGCTGCTGGACCGTTTACGCCACTATGAAAAACAAAGTATGCTGAATATGTAATTCTATACACGGGGCGCAGAAAGCTGATATTACTCCCTTTCCCTTCAAGCTCGACGGCAGTATGACGCTACAATCCGACGGCGCAAAATCAAGCAGCGCCAAAAGAGCACCGTCACGCCTCTCGTCGCATTCATGGATTTTGCAATAGCCGGCCCAATCAATCAGGCTCCCAAAAACGCCCATGATCGCGGCGTGCACTCGACCTGCACTCGACGTGCGTAATTGGTTTAGCCGGTGATAGCAAATGCACAAAGATGATGGGCGCCGTGACGACGCACTTTTTGGTGCTGCGCGCTGCCTCATCGACTCTTCTCTGTAGTACAACGAGTTTGACACTAATTTTCGGGGTCACGTGGTTTACGGGATGCGTTTTCGATACGAGCTGCGAGGTGGTGTCGTTGCGTGACAGCCCTCTTTGGCGAGCTGAACGGGCTGCCGAGCTTTCGAAGGCCGATCTCCCTTAGCACTGGCACCAAGAGAACCGCGCCATGGCGCTCGCTGTGGTGAGTTACGGCGTCTTTGTACATTTCGTATCATTCACAAACACTTGCACGTTAATGAAGTATTGCAATGTAAAACAGGAAATGTTACGGAAAAGCAGTGGATCGGGGGATCGGTGCGGTACGACCGAGGCGATTGCGCGGTCGTCGATTTTTCGCTTTTTTTCCCCCCAGCGACAAGTTGTATGCCACATGTCCAAACAGCTAGAGCGGTAGGATATCTGTATGTGGATTATAAACTGCGTAGACGCGACTTAGTGTTGGGTGGTAGCCTGTTCTAGGTTAGCCCCTCGCACCCCAAATCACGCACCCCCCCCCCGGAAAAAAAATTCCTGGCTACGCCAGCAGCGTGCGATCAAGCGCCGTCCTAAGCGTGTTAAACTCGGAGACGCACTGTTATTCTGACGTGTGTTCCATCACTAGGCGGAGTGGGCTGACGCACACCAGCTTGGAGCACGAGGAGCGAAAGCTCGCGCTGCAGAACCCAGGGATCCTTGGTTCAATCCCAACCCCTGTTCATCTCGATCTGTATGAGCACCGTACCGGCGTGCGGTCATGTATCACTACTGCGTGATGCACGTTAAAGACCTCAGGGCTAGCGCTTATAGCGCACTGGCTAAATTCCTCAACTACAGCTGGGAGACAAGTCGCCCGTTGAGGCAGAGTAAGTTCTAGGCTGTATAAGCATACACTACCACCCTAATTTATTTTTTTATCAGTCGCTCGCCGCCGATTTGTTTTACCACAAAGTGCGAGTGAGGCAAACCCTACGAGGGCAAACAGCATGTTTTCGTACCTGCCTAATAGCTTTCTTGGGTCCGTTAATTTGCAAGAGCTTGAGTTTCTTCTACCCCATTATTCCAGCAGAATCCGCCGGCTGCCGGGTTTAATGAAAGGCCCCTCTGCTCGGACGACATGCTGCAGGCCCTCTGTAATGCCCTCGGCGCCTGTGCGACTTCCAGAGGGACTGCTTTTCACAGCACCGCACAACCTGAGAAATTCTCCATTGAGGTACGATTATAAAAGAAGACACTCTATGCATTCACAGACAGCTTTCAAACGTTGTGGAAGCCGAATACAGATGCTGATAACTCAAACAAAAAATCAAATTATTAGTTTTTGTTAGTAACTTACGCATCTATATTTTGAAAACCACTTATGGCAGGAAAGTGTCATGTGACCTCATCGAGTTTACTAACGGCATTGAAAAGCTACCTGTTGAAGACCACTAACGTTATCGTTTAATATGTTATTTCTTGGCACGCTGCTGGTATTGCGGTACTGATGTTTGGACGTCGTTTTCTCGGCCCTTAAGTTGATGACTCTGGTGCTTGGGTGAAATAACTTCGTCTATTACCTCCTCAGTCGTAGGGTGTCATTGGCTTGTCCAGTGATTTGTCATCCTTGTCGAATGTGGCTCATTTGACCGTCGTATAGTTTGTCCAGTTAAAGTTCTCTCAACACCACATTCACACATATCTTGCCGATCGTCCCGCTCTAGCGTAAAACGCACACACCTCGTCTTCTTCGATGCTCCCGAATGTGCCTCGGTCGCCCGCTCTGGCCGCTATGTTCAGTCCCATGCCTATTGTTTTATGACAACCTCCTTGTCTTGACAAATCTAGCTTCTGTATTCGGAACATAAAACATGTTAGTGTTCAATTTGTGAACTCAACGATTCAAAGTAACAGTATGAACTCCTTAAGCATCTAGCAGCAACCATACAATGAGAAAACCCAAAGCTGTAACTCCCAAGATTAAAAAACCAGGAGTATAAGGCCAGAACGGACAAGCGTGAAATCTTAGTATTCAGGAATTGCGGTAGTGTTTGAGGGTGTTTAATTTCAAGGAGTACCGAAAGAGCAAATATGCGAAGTTCTTTGTGCTTATTTGCGTCCTTTGGATGTTGGCAGATGTTCAGTACAAAAACACTGAAATAGAAATGTTCATTTATAGATTCTGTTAAGTAAAAAAAATAATAGGTTTGGACATATTTTTTAGGTGCTAATGGCATGGGAGGACAAATACGCTGTTCAAGAGTGTAAATGGATTGTTTGACTACTGAAACGACTCTTTTACAGGAGACGACATTCTCTCCAGCACCACCTTCACCATCTGGGACCAAGTGCACGAGGGGGTCGCACTGCAAGCACAGTAGAAGGAGGGCACTGTGACCTCGAGGTCAAGCTTCTAAAACTATCAGTACGGAGTCCTGAATTGATGCCCCCACCTGTTAATCAGTACTGATGACCTTATGAAGATGAAATGTCCCTGGATCTAAAGGGATAACGTGAGTGAAGGTGAACTAAAGGTGTTTCTGACTTCATCTTTTGATGACTTGAAAGTAATCTGCCTACATAATGAAGTTTGAAAATTCAGAATTTGTTTTCGTATCTTTCTCACTTCAGCATAATGTGCACATTGAAACATGTTTCTTTTTTTCTGCTTTCCGGCGAGAAAAGAAAGCCAACGAATCTCCCTCTATGACGTCGCAATGGAAATAAATAATGTGTGCAAGATTGATTGCTTATTTTACATATGCAGTCAGTTTCATAAGTGGATAAAATAAAAGCAGTTTCCATTATCAAAGAATTATTTGTGAGTTCTTAGAATCGGTGAAGTGGGTAGTTTATCTTTGATTCATGCAAATATGAAGTCAGAACAAGCTTTAGTGCATCTTCAAGAAGCCTTTGGGACCTGAGACTTCTGCTTTCACTCAGCAGCACACAACTAGCCTCTGTTATTCCTATAGTTTGTTTCACTCTGTATAAGAGCACATCCAAAGCAATAAACACGAGCGTGTTGAACTGCCGTTAAATCAAGGAAGTTTCTAACGGTCGAGAATAAGTGTCAACAGAAGGTAGTGGAAAGCCCAGGGTATTTGTTGCACACACATACTTGCTTTCAAGCTTGCAGATTAAAGGGAAATAATTGTTTATTGATTTATACTTATTCTTAAAACTGTTTGGAGTTGTATTGGTTCATGTTCACAGTACATTCATTTGTCATTTCAGCAAGGAATAATTTAGAGACAGGTGTTGGTGTTCAGCCATGATGCTTTTATTTTCATAACGGGCAAGAATGAAAAAAAATTAGATTAGGGTCTGAAAACCGGTTTTATGAACTCAAAATTTGTGCCACTGCTATACTGTTGCATACAAAGTACAGCAAGCAATAATATAAAAACTACTGCCGCGAGAGTGGCTACACTTGGCATCTTATTCGTTGTATAGCGCGTACAGGTAAGACACTATACTCCGTTTCACGATAACTATGAAAACTGTGGAGTCCGCGGCCACCGCGTTTTAATAAGACCGTTGGAGCAAGGCGCGTGACAACACTCCATGGTCGAGGCCACGGAGTCTTCGTTACCGCCACTGCATCAGCGCCGTCCACGACGAAGGTAGTCTATGCTTCTTTTTCTTGTGTTGCCGTCAGACTCTTTCGACCACAACATTATATGACACGGAAGGAAGACGAAGACATGTTGCTTTTAACAAGACTTAATAAATACAGATCCATACTTTCTTGGGAAACGACTTCTGAACGATGCTCGAGTGATCGCAGCTGTAAATCGACAACTTCCGCTTAAAACATCGCTCAAGCATTAGCACCCGCCACAGATTCGTGGGTAAATTGAGCGTGGGGTTGCTTGATAAAAGTGTTCCCGAAGAGCTCACTACTGTAGCGTACGGCAATGTTGCGGCTGTGGACGTTCCCTCGAAGTTGTTTGGTTTCGCAGCAGGCCACTCTTGGCCAGCAAACGACAGCCGGTTCCGCCAACCGGGAATCGCATTTGGCGCAGTGACACGAACGCTCCCGTGACATGCTGCCACGTGCCTCGGTCCGACGTTCTTACTGGGTCGCGGAGCCGTAGCTTCCACAGTTCGCCAAGTTATCGTTAAACGTAGTATAGACTAAGTTGTCTACTGGTGCAAGTAGCTTTGTCAGCATCATATATAATGTATGAAACAGTGATACAGAAAACAGACAAAGTCATTCAACCTATCTACTGAATGTGTTTGTTCATTAGTAAAACTTGGTTCAGTGAACTTGTTATATTTCAGCATTAGCATGGACATGACAGACTAAGAAAGATAAGGTCAATTACAAATGCTTCAGAGGAGTTTAGACAGTTTCCAAGTGGATCATGCAGAGCAGCTACCACGATACCAACGCCCAAGAAAGAGATGAGACACCCTTGACGAATCTACTTTAGCCGCAAAGCACACCAAAATAAATATTGCCGTTTCTAAGAAATTAGAATCAAACAAACAAGTTCATGGAAAATTTTATGTGAGGGCGAGTTTATCTGCAGCGACAATACTGAAACATCGCCTGCCAACGTCACTAACACATGCGAGTAGTCACTCAGTGGCTGTCATGCTTAGGCATTTATTAAACAAGGAAGGGTCTTTAATGAGTGGACTACAAATGTGGGTCGAATGGGGCTGTTTCTTGACCTTCACGATAGCTGAATGACCACCGACTGTTGGAGTGAGTTTCTGGTGCCCATCTGGGATCTATAATTGACGATAGATGTTAGAAATTTAGTCAGTTGCACACTGTATTTTATTTGACCTAGTCTGCTGAACGATAAAAAACATACGAGGGATGATCAAAAAGTTCCGGGACTGATTTTGTAGCGTAGAAAGTGAGCACAGTACAGTGATGCGCGCGCACCGATCAAAGGAAAGAACCTTCGTGTCTCATAATACCAAAGCGCGTCGTTCTGTGAACATTTGGAGCTGAGCTACACTAGTTTGTTTGACCATATGCACGAAGCATGATGGCGATCTTTCTCTAGATCGCAAACCAAAGCGGGAAGAAACATCAATTTTACGCCAAGCTCAGCAAATACAAAACACAGACCTCTAAATTGATTTAGAAGGCTTATGTAAAAAAGGTGAGGTGTGCGAGGTGTTTTGAGTGGCACTCGCGCCTCAAGAGTGGCAGAACGTCACCGAAGTCAAGGAGAGGTCGGATAAAGTCGCCCTATCGCTCTTCGTCTTCCAGCGATGTTCTACTGTTCCAGAAGCGCGAGTGCCACTTAAAACACCTCGCACCCTTCACTGCTTTTCGACATAAGCCTTCTAAATCATTTCACAGGTCTCTGTTTTATATTTGTCGAGTATGACGCATAATTGATGTTCGCTCTCGTTCTGGTTTGTAGTCTATGGTAAAATCGCCATTGTGCCCATGCACGTGGTAACGAAAACTCGTGAAGCGCAGCTCCAAATATTCACAGAGCGACGCCCTTTGACATAACGAGACACAATGGTCCCTTCCTTTCGACCGCTGCGCGCGCATCACTGTGCTGCCCTCTTTTACGCTACAAAATCAGTCCCGGAACTTTCTGATCACACCTCGTACATACATGTCAGTCATTTTTTACTCCCGTGTCAATTCTATGAGGCGCTATTTTACTAGGCTTAGACAGTGCGCTGTCTCCTACTTTTTAGCTCAATATGTCTGGTTTGAAGATACACTGCGCGACACTTTATACAGAAAAACGCCATCGGTACTTGTTTCGGCAATTCACTCGTACTGGATGATGTGAAACAACAAATTTATACTCTCCGAGTTGGCTCACTGTATTTCATGTAAAAGCCATTCAAATTTCATTCTTGAAAAAAAAAAAATATCGCGTTTTTGTAATAGGTCTATGGGCTTAGTGCCTTTTAGTGCACTCCAAAAAAAGGGGTATATCTTTACACCCCCTGTCCCATATACGACACCCCAAAACTTCAGTTGGATATACAGCGCACTGACGTTGTACCGACGCTACCAAATTTCACGAGCGGTTTGATAGCCGAGTTGTACAACTCATTAAAATAGTTAATGTAAGTATGATTGACTGCAAAAAAGGTTATCGGGGTTTTCTAGGCTCAACCGCAAAACCGATGTGTTGTTTTTTCTGGACTTTGATGTGTACTTTAGCTGTTTATTATGTTATATCGCACCGCCATCAACCCTCTCGGAAAAGTTGGGTAGTCAGTTTGACGTCAGCGCGCTGTACGTCGAATCTAAAGTTTTGGGGTGTCGTATATGCGACAAGGGGTGTAAGGTCTACACCCCTTTTTTTAGAGTGTGCCGTGATTACAACCGTGGACAGCAACTACTATAGAAAGTAAGCATAGTTATCATACTGCGTCCTCACATAAGCGCGAACGAAGCGAAAATTACAAACGCAAGGATGGGACTGGCGCTTGCACTGCATGAACCCACATGCATGGCCGCTATAATCAATGCTCAGGACTCACCCTGCAAAATTAAACTTTGAACGCGTTTAAAATGAAACGGAGTATTGTTTGTACAGCCTCTGTGCAGTTTCGAGTCGGAATGGGGTATCTATTCTTAAATGTCACCTGCGAAGATGGGGTTTGGAGGATCACGAAAACGAGCTACCTTCTCAGCTGTTCTTCAAGCATTAGCCTATCCACCGCGACGCAAGATTTTTAAGGACCTGCTAGAAGGCAAACTCTGCTGTGTTTGTAAAGGTAGCGACAAGATGAAAGGCAACTTACCGGCACAATCGGACGGCTCTCTTGTAGTGACCGAGCACAACCTGGCGTTTCAATCGCGAGGTTGGGCAAGCGCCTTCTTTTTATTGCTCTTCGTCTTTATCTTGGAACCTCCGAAATGCCTCGAGCAGACGACGGAGGAATCGTAAAGGGCACAAAGCCGCTCGATCTTGTGAACTCGGAAAATTTTAACGGGGCAACAATAAACAAAACTCACGGTCGCAGCTATGGCACGGCCGCCACTACCGGCAGATGTTTGTTTACCCTAAGTCTCCTTCCCGACATGTGCGAGGGCGGAGCTTAGTCGGAATCGTCATCAACATCCTCTCCCACCTTCGCGCCTTCTTTCCCTATGCGCAGAACACGAAAATGAGCCCACTTGTGAGGCGTACAGTCAGTGACACCTAAAGACAAGCAGGTTGTGGCGAGTACCCTGCATCTCATTATCATCCCTCACCAATCACATTGTGCCGTTAGCCAATAAGGACGTCGAAGAACCAATCACAAAGAACGAACCAAATAAACCACACCCTTTGTTTATTACTCAAGTCATCAATGCCCATAACAGACGTTAGGCTCATATTACATTATGTTGAGCGCAAGCCCCATCAAAGCAAAGCAATGTTGTTGTCGTTTTCTTAATATCTATATATATATATATATATATATATATATATATATATATATATATCAGGGTTCTCCGCACATTGGGCGGCAGTGGCTTCGCTGCCCCCCACCTGACTCGGCTGCCCACCGCTCCGACTGGCTTTCGCCCACCACTCCAACTGACCGCCCACCACTCTATTTTTTTTATGCCGCGGATGGCGATGCGATTTTGCCTGCGCACATGGCTGCAGACCGTCGTTGTCGCACTGTAGGTCAGAAGGTCCGAGCAGCGCCACGTTATTGTTCGCTATCGCATCGCTGACTGCCGCCACCGTCACTGTATATATATATATATATATATATATATATATATATATATATATATATATATATATATATATATATATATATATATATATATATATATATATATATCTTACACTTGCAAACAAACCATATCCTGTTCTCGCACAGTTCAAAAGAACGATATAACTTCTATGCCCCAGTAGCGCAAATGCAACGAGCGAAGTAGCCAAACGGGCGCTTTGAAGCTTCAAATACAGCAGCTGCGTATTATACGCTTCCTGTGTGCCTCATTGTCATTCCCATCACCAAGATTTTTTTTTCTTTTCAAATATATCTAACAATACAAAAAATCCTGTGCTTCGCTTTTTACTTCTTTTTATGAGATGTCGCGTTTGTCGACTGCACACGTGGGGGTGTTTTCTGAAAATATTCTATTCCACAGCATTGTTTTATTTTCTTTAAAAAAAGGGGGGGCGGATTCTTTTTTTACATTTTGTAGATTGCGAGTTAAACGGGTATAATTCTACTGGTGATTCAGTCGACCCGACAATTCTGCAGAGAACAACAAAGTAGAGAGCCCAAACATGAGAGAGGAGGCAACTTTCACCATGAACAGCATGTTCACTTTAATGGCGGGCTACTCCTGTGCAGATGCTGGGTGCATGTCCGCAAGCTTGCTTTGTCTAAAGGCAAGAAGGATAACGGGCAGCAACGAAGTACAGAGCTGGGCTAGTTGGTAAAAGTTAGCGCTCGTCCTGTGTTTTGTGTTTTTCTTAGTCCCCGTTGTTACGCGCTGTTACATCTACACCATGTATAGCGGGCAGAGGTACTAAGCAAAAGATGAAGACGTTTGGAGGCAACCGATGCTTTCAACTCCTCTCATATTTCACATTGCAGACGGCCAAAAAAGTCACGTGACCGTGATGGAGCAGGTGGAAGAAGTCTAATGTCTAGGCACACCTAAAGAAAAACGTATAAAAAGGGTGTGACGTAAATAAAGGACAATGTACCTAGGAGCCACGTAGCGGAAATCACATTTTGTTTCTCCGCCTTCGGCGTCAACGGTGAAATCGCCAAACAATACTTTCGTTTGTGCTCGCGTATACCCAGGCAAGCCGGCGCTGCTGACGCATGCGTTCCGTTTGAAGAGACGGTTTAGACGTTCCGCGAGGGAGTGCGATACTTTGAGGAAGTCGCTATGACGTAAGTAAATGACCCGCGCCGTATTTATTTCTAGTCATTTATAACATTTTAGATTAAGATAAGTAAGAAGGCTTCTAGGCTGCAGCTTTAACCCACGTGTGGAGCCCTGTTTCAGTGTTTATTTGACGTAACGCTTTTTTCTCGTTAGCGCAATATTATAAGTATTTTGTTTAAATATAATTACGCACTATTATCGAAGTTAGCACATTTACTACACTGGAATCAGGTAAAAGCTTATTCGGCATAACATGTTTTGTTAATTTAGGTAGATATATTGTTGATGATCACAGAGGTAGCAATATGTTCGTACGTATCTAGCCAGATTCATGCGAATGGCTGAGGACTTCACGACCTCATCGTTTCCAGCTCTGTCCAACTATCTTCACCGCCCTTTTATCCTCTTGTTGGAAAAACGACGACCTTTGTACGCAACTTCAACGACTTCGTGGAGCACGTTTCGCAGTTAAAGGGGAGCGCCGAGGAGAGCATGATATCATTCGACGTCATTGCGCTTTTTGCAAGTGTTCTGTCCATGTGGCGGTTGCCACCACAAAGAACGCCCGCGAGAGGGACAACGGTTTAAAGAACAGGACTACCCTGAGCGTGGATGAACTTTACCGCCTTCCTTGAGTTTTGCCTCAGTAGCACCTACTTCAGCTTCAAGGGGAATTCTTCAAACCGACAAGTGGCGCCGTGATGATGGTGTCCGTTTCTGTCACCACGGCAAACCCATGCATAGGACCCATTGAAAAAACGGCTCTGGCAGTCGTTCGCCGCAGGTCCCAAGGTGTTCTTGCGGTATGAAGACGACTACTTCTGTATTCTGAAAGAAGATATGAAATGGACAAGTATTTGACGCCCCTCAACTTCATCTAGCCGGTCATTCAGTTTGCTGTGAAACCCAATAAGGAAAAACACCTTATATTTTCTCGGTGTGCTAATAAAAAGGCAAAAGGTAGATCTTACCTTTTATGCATACAGAAAACCGACGCACACTGGGCGCTACCTCTAGTTTGACTCAAACCATATCCTACCAGTCCCAAGGCGTCGATAATCAGGACATACCTGGCGATGTCAAGGACTGTTTGCTTGACTAAGGCTGACAGAAGAACAGAAGATAAAACCGCATTAGCTGACCTCAAGAAAAACGATTACACGAGTGGTGCTTACCCTCCGCGCTACCCGTAATATGAACAAAAGTCATTAGTACCTGCGGCCACAGGCAAGTACGCAGTTCCGGCCTAAATTGCGCATCAGGGTTCCCCATGTACCAGGAACAAGTAAATCGCTGGAACGTGCGCTGACTAAAGAGGTAATCTAGAAGACTCAGCAAGTTAATATCCACATTTGAACTGCTTCAAGCACAACCAAAATATCGCCTCCTTAAAAGAAAGTGAAAGTACACAAAAATTAAAAAAGGCGAAGGGACATAAAAAAAGTCAAACTTCCTAACAAGCCGTCCGTGCTATCTTTCCGTTCGACAGCTCTTGCAAACGAAGCATCCTGCCTGAATTCTTTAGCGTTTGCAGTGTCATAAAAAGTGGACTCAGGGCGCATATATTCATATCAATAAAAAGCTATTGTTTCGAATTCACCGTAGGCCGCAGGTGCGCAGTCGGTTACTTGCAAACAACTGAAAGAAGTAAATGTAGAAGAGAAAGGTTCCTGAGCCCGTTAGCGCTAGACACTTTTGTACATTATATTGCTTGCATTATATGCAATAGTGATACACGACCGGCGTGCGGTCGTGTATCACTACTCCGTGGTGCACGTTAAAGACCCCAGGCTAGCAGTTGCGCCGCACTGGCTAAATTACTCATCTACATTACGTAACTATGTCGCCCTACTATGGTAGACAAAACTCCCACTGTAGAAACTATTAACCACTAATATGTTTCTTCGTGCCTAGAACAAAGCTAGAAAAATTATAGAATTTCGAAACTAGAATTTATAGTTAAAAAAGAGTAGGATATTAGTCACTAGTTCAAAATAGTATCTTGAATTTTGATGCTCCCATGTATTTCGTTCTCCTTTTCTTTTCCCTTAGATTTTATAAGGATACTTCTTCAAATTTAATGCCCTCATTTTAGGGGCACCTAAAATGCCTTCCCAACATATGAGACAAAAGATGAGGTGACTCGGCTAACAATCTCGAATCTCGAAGTACTCCTTGGCGTGCGTTGGCTCGCCGATTCGCCGAAGGAGTTCACTATAAAATCCTTTTAAAAGCACACAGATGTGTAAATGAATGTACTATCAAAGGTTCGTTGTTTGCGAATCGTGACGGCCCGAGCGGGCTCCCGACTTTTGAGAAAAGGCCGCTATCTTATGTAGCCTAATGTTTCAACTATCCGACATCTGGCGCGTGACTCACAACGTCCGGTTCAAGATGGTAGAGGCTGCCAGCTAGGAACGATCAGGCATCTGACTAATTTTCAAGTGTCTCGGTTAACTACCAACGTCAAGTGCCAGGCAAGGGATAGTCATAGTCGTGGGCTATACTGCTATGGTCACTCATAGCTCAAGAAAACCAGGGTGTTTCCTAATATGTTAAGGATTTTGCGTCGTCATTTGTTTTTCAACGTCCTTATCGGTTGATGCCACAATTTTATTTGGAACTGAGTGATAATAAGATGACCGAGACTCGGGGCGCCACACCCTGCGGTTCTAAAGCTATATGCGACTATGCTTCTGCCAACCCTTGTCCAGAGGTTGGGTGTGTGCTATTACGCTACCCAGCGGTTCCCTGACGGCACACTGACTAAATACCACAACTGCTTATTTCTAACAACCGGCAGGCACTTCTGGAGCTTGACCCTGCTGCTCTTCTGTCTGGCGACGCACTCGAGCGGCCAAAAAAACACCGACTTTTACACGACAGTGTCCACGCTCTCCGGTCTCATTCACGTGGAAAAACAAGTAAAGGTCGACCTCCTCAACTACGTGGAACGGCTCAGAGTTGTTCAAGACAGCATACTCAAGTAGGTTCTACCGCATGTCTGCTGCAATCAGATTGTATCGTTCCGGTAAGGGAAGGATAGGGGAAATGAGTAGGGATATTGAAGTGGAAATTCTAACATTTTTTGAACTGCGATAAAAAGGGGACAGGGACATGCTACACTAGTACGAGGTGTTGAATATAAAGCCTGCGTTTTTCTAGTGCATGAAATTGAGAGGGCCAGCACCTAGCGTTTTCTCTGATAGTCCTCGTCCGTCCTACGTAGCTGGAGTGAGGATGCGAAAGAAAGTTCGAGAAGGATATATAAATGATTTATATATGCTCAGAATACTTCTCTTGTTTGCGTCCGTTACTATGCTCCTCTAGGTGCCACACCTCACAAAGGATCTATAAACGCTGTGTACTTAAGACACTTTTCTAATAGGCCGAAGAGCTGACGATCTTTGTTGTAGTCTTGCTTTATTTCACTCGCACCCATTATCCTAAGTCGTTAGGCGATACGTTGTTTCTACCTGCTATCCAATATGAGACTTGTTTGAGCGTTGCTCCTCGTTCTTATGATCATTTCTTTACCTTTTTAAGTAAGTTCACGACACTGGTTCTTATTTTGTTCGTAATTTTTACTAGCTAATGATGGACGTTTTTGTTTTCTCACTCTTGTTACGTTTTTCTTCCAGTTTTACGCTCATTTTTAGCATGAAAGTCCAATGCTAGGCCAGTTATTCATGAAAACATAAAAATACTTCTAAAATGTATTTTTTTCTTTTTACTTTGGCATGTTTGAAGCTGAACTTCGAAGTATTCACGCGTTCCCATGGTGCTTTTCATTCTTTGCAGTTTCGTCCAGGACAGACAGCCCTACGACAACTTGACGTCACCGTCCGCCCTCTCCGGACTACCTCAAGCACCCAGTCCACGCCTTCCACTTGATCAAGAGAATGACTGCTGGCCTGAAGACCGTCGAAGCTCAGATCAAAAGGATGCGAAAGTTTGGTAGGTCTTGTCACTTCCAAAAAATAGCATACTTATATAATACATGACAGGTTAAGCGTTCAGTAGATGCTCCGCCTCAACCCCCACCCTCGCCCGTTTCGATCTGGATGAGCATCGTACCGGCGTGCGTTCGTGTCATTACTGCGTGATGCCTGTTAAAGACCACAGGCTAGCGGTTGTAACGCACTGGCTAAGTTTCTCATCTATCAGCTGAGAGAGAAGTCGCCCGTTGAGGGAGACTAAGTCCTCGGCTGTATAAACATACAGATACCCCGATTTGTTTTAGACTCTCCGCCTTGAGCGCGAACTTTCTGCCTGTGATAGCACCTTGTTACACGCGTAGCCAAGATCCTGGCTGAAGGCAAGGAGCGCGTACTGGAGCTGAAGCGTCCAGCGGCCTCTTAACCTGTCACCGACTACCAGATGAAACATGAAAAAGACTAGATGTCAGTCACGACCGAGATCCTTGGTTAACGCTCTTGCCGCGCCTTGCCTTGCTGCCCGTGTGCATTGCCTGTGTGCCTTGCCTTGTTCCTTGAGAGCCTTGAAGCTCTACAAGCGGAAAACAAAATGAAAGTTCCACGCACTCTAACCAGTCGCTTACCTTGCACCTCGTGACTGTGGCAGACCTCATTGAACTATACACAGAGAGTGAGGTCCCTCCAACAGAAAACTGATTTTTAATTAGTGTAGGAGGCGCTCACTCTGAGCAAAGTACCATATGGAAAGTTATAAACAAAACAATTATGATGGAAAAATTCACATGATATAGCCATTGACGGAATGAGAACGGCAGTGCGTGTTTCTTCGAACGGCAAGCTTTCTGCAGCACGCAGCTCCATGCCTTTGGTCGTGCTTGGATGCGCTGGCTTGAGGGACACGAGGCACCGAAGGGTTGTCAAAGCTAGAAGCCTGCGCTGGAACCGGAACAACCGAAGTTACTCCTGCCGTTCTCACCTGGTTTACGAGTATAGATGTTCATCACCAAGCAAGTTCTCGACAGCAGCATCACAGTTATGGTTATGTGTGAATACATCTCCTAAGTGGATCGTATAATTATAAAAGTATCACGGCGGTGTAACAGGACATTGAATTTTAGCAAGGGTAAATCCTCAACATTGCATTTGAAAAATTAGAATTTTCGCCACACGTGTTAATGAAAGGTTCATCAGCTACAGCCACTATATTGAGTCCATAAAGCCTTTGTATTTATCAATCCGCTACGCGAATATGTGCACGACAAAATCAAAAGTAGTCTTTTTCGTATGTTTGCGATTGGTGCAAAGACAGACGCGAACCACAATGTAACGTACGTATGTCTTGCTGATAAGCAGATACGGTTTTGCTGTTATCTAAGTTACCTCTCCTATCGGCGTATACAAAATACGATCAAGTTTTAACCCGCATGCACAAAGAAGACAGATACCTTTTAATCTCCGAGGCAGTTTCGCATGCTATAGACCTTTGCATCGCTTATCACCCTAGCGAAATATGCTGAGTTACTGGGATGTGGACGCATGCGCAGCGACCGATATACTGCACAGCAGAGCAACAGCGCATGCTCAGAAGGTGTTGCTACAGCCCAGCAGACAAAGATGGCAGCGCGCAGAAGGCGATGTTTGTAAAGGTTATGTGGGGGTTCAACTCACTGATGTTTGGGAACTTCGTGGATCGGCGGTGATGGAGGAGGCCGTTTCTGGTGAGGGTGAAAGAAAGGTATAGGTTAATTGCGATAATGATTTAATAATTGAATATAGCTAAGGGGTTTAGCAAGAGCCGTTTCAGTGGCATACACACGAGGAAACTCATTCGAAAATTGAATGTTTCTCTGAATCTGACAAATACAGCTGCTATTGCCGGGCTTGTCCGATGAGGTAGGGCTTCGCGAACCCCCAGGAAGCCTTCGCGGACCCCAAACGGTCTGCGTACCCCCCTTTGCAGACTCACTGGTCTATAGGAAAGGTTTCCACACGAAGCAACTACTTTGTTTGGCATGAACACTTCTCCTACTTCAATTTTGAAACCATTCATGTTTCACGTGCTTTATTGCCTGACAACCGTATTTTCGCCTCTTGTACCTTATGTAAAATATCAGGGAAACTAGATAAAGCATTTTTGTGTGTAATGTGTAACATCCCAGACAGCCTCTAGTAAAGTATAAGGATAACCTCCCCGCCAAGTGGTACTAGGATTATAATATTCTTTATCTCTCGTTATCAATGCAAAAATAAACTAATAGCAATAGTAATAGTTAGTAGTAATCTTTATTGGTTCTGGGAGAGCCGTTAATCTGGTAAATTTGATCTGGTGAAGGAACTGTATGCGGTAGCGCCATGATTGTAAAATAAACTTTGTAGGTTTGGCAGCACATCTATACGTACCCATGTCTGCACGCAACACTTCCAGATCCTTTGATTAACATCAGAGAAATGCGCAAGCAACGGCTGCTTCCATGGGACGAGGACTTCCAGGGACTTGCGACGTCACTCGTGACACTTCAAGACACATATGCTCTGGACCTACACGAACTGACCAAGGGACACCTTCACACAGAAATTCCGCGCAACCGAACAATTCCTGGACGTCTTCCGCTCAATGGTATGCAAGGGAGTTCATCTAGAACTATAGCATGGTTCCTTACAAAGCCCTTTTCTAGAACTCGGTACATGCCCTAGGTGCGCGCTTTGAAATCATGCGCCTGCAGCTGTTTGAGCGAGCTGTCGTTTCAGTAATAATTTCCTTCTAAGAATAAGCTATTTGCTCTGATTTTTGAATAGGCCAAAAGAATTTGAGATGCTCAATCAATATAAACTTTAATCTGAATGCATCAAAAAACGTACGTGGCTTACTATAACGTTTTGAAGATAAGACAAATATTTGTGGCACCTTCTTGGTTAATTTTTATTTTTTGAGAATTTCGCTCGAGGTTTTAGTTTGCATTTAGTAATGGTATTTGCAATATTTAAATTAAACGCCCCTGCTGCAGAACCATATCTACGCTTTTCTGATTTTTATCCATGTTCCTGCCCGATTGTATCCTGGATAAGCATCTTATATACCGGCGTTAGGCCTTGCGATCCCGGCTAGTGTGATGCGCGTTCACAACCCTATAGCCTAGAAGGCTTCCTGTACAGGCCGGTGTCGTACCTTGCGCGGGCACCAGTGCTGAAACAAGTCATATATAGACCGAACTCTTACCTAAAAAAATTTCAACTTCTAGTTTGTTTTGCACGTAAATGTGCAAAGCATTTATTATGCATTTCTACACATCCGCATTTTTGGATTACCATATGTTGAATTTTTTCGTCACGATACAGGAATGTTTTTACAGCGGAGCTGTTAAGGGCTAGTTTTTCCACTATCAGTGTGCCCCAGCAAACAAATGATGACAAAACTCTGAGCAGTTGCCACCATCTATGATTGACGGCGGCAACCAGACAACCGGATTGCCGGTTTTCCTGATTGCCGCCGTCGCTCATAGATGGTGGCAACCTTTCCAGCCTTTCCACTCTGGCTTGCCGACTTTCGACCGGGCATTACTTCATTCCCACAGTAGTACAGCTTCGCTGGCCTTCCTTGTTCACGACAGTGGAAGGCTGACGATGTTTTCTTAAGAAAAAATCGAAGCCTCAGAGACACTCTGCCAACGTTGGGAGTCAACGAATCAGGTCTCTCGGGGAACGTAATCGATGGACGGGCGTTCGAAAAAGACATAGCGAAGAAAATCGCTGGATGCGTCTACTCTTTTTCATAAAACCCCAGTATCATCGAAAAGATAGACGATTGGAAACACCATCTATACTTGAGACTAAGTCGTCATAATATTTCCAAATATTTGGACCCACAACTATAAAAGGTGCCAAATCTGCTTTTAAAAAATGCTAACACTTTACATTATGTTTTCTTTTTATAAACATCAAGTCGAATCGAAGTTTCTGTTTCTTCTCTTACTTCATCACCGCCGCTTATGGTGAGAAAAATTAGCAATGGCTGAAGCCTCTAAAAGTGTACAGAACTGTTAGCAGTGTATTTAAGGATCGTGCCAGTGCTTATTACACATATGTTGCATTACCGTCTGGCCCTTGGCCATGACATACACTTTAGTATTTACTGTTCTCTCTCTATCTCTCTCTCCTTCCTCTCGCACCATTGAACCATGCAGGCAACGCCATCAGGGAGGAGTCTTACTTATCGCCTTTCCTCTTACTTCACCGACAGCTCGGGACTGCTTGAACATCAGCCAGGTGGCTCTGCGCCAGGGTATGTACGACCTCGCTGTGAAATGGGCCGAGCAGGCGGTAGCCAAGGCCGCCGAAGAAGAACCGGCTTCAATCCCCAAGCAAGAACTGGACAGCCATCACGAGTCCGTCGTCAAGAAGGTTCTCAGTTCTACGCTCTTTGTGTTAAGAGATTCTGAGATAATGCGATACAACCTAAAATACTAGGGATGCGCATGACGTCACCGTTAGATGAATCCCCGACCTGCCACAAGCGGCAAGCACGCTTAAGCTCGACGCAAAGCCGACGCAAAACGGCAGACGCGTCCGTCTTGGCGTCGACGCGTGCCAGCGTCGACGCTCGTCGTGAGACGCTACGAGACGCAATGCGGTAGGCAAGTTCGTCTGCTTCTTTTGGCAGGGGTCGTGGTGACGTCAGAATGCCGAGCTCTGATTGGCTCTAACTGAGTGATACTGGGTAGACCTCAAGGCAGCTTGCTTACAGGTCTACCCACTATCCTCCAGTCGGAGCCAATCAGAGCTCGGCATTCTGACGTCACCACAACTCCTGCCAAAACAAGCAGACGAACTTGCCTTCCGCATAGGAAGTTTTCGCCGACCGTTTTCTCAACTCCGCTACTCCCTCCGGAACGAAGACGCTCCTACTGTGCATGCGCTGTACTGGCCTGGCCTGCAGTGTGGATCTCGTTGCGGGTTGCGGAGAGTGTTGCGGGTTGTCGGAAACGATCTACGAAGAGTCCCTAATGTCGCTGATGCTGACGCAAGGTTTAGCGGGGCTGCGAGGATCCTTTAGTGAGGACTTCCACGTCTGGGGAGGGAAGGAAGTGGCATCTATCGGGGTCCTCTTCAGCACTCCCAATGTGGGTACATAGCTTCATATTTATTTGTTCGTCATTCTTTCAAGGTGGGCTCAAAATATTTCTGAAAATGTTATAGGCGATTGTTTCTAATAGATGGTGCGTAAATTTGAGCTCTTAAATACCCCGAAACTTTCTGTCCAGTTACGCACGGGTTGGAAGCGTTCTAGGTTTGTCCGATAGGCAACGTCAGTATCTCAGGGTTGGTTTACATACCCCAGATTGAGGCGAGGGTTGGTCTCAGACAACGGGGAGCGTTTGTAATTAAATGGCGGACGCCTCCTCCGGCTGTTGAAGCCGTAAGTGTAACGTCACCGCTCCAAACAAACCGTTGCTAGGGGCGTTGCTATGGACAAATACATGGGACTGGATTTCGCTCCGAAACAACGATCGGTGAAAAATCGGACATTAAATGTATACGTCTAAAAAGAATAGATATAGAGAGCCTAAATTTTACACTCAGCACGAAAGACTTTTGCCGAGAATCGACTGTTTCTCGAAATATTTGCGACGACAACTTCCGGTCTTTGAGGCGTCTCGATATGCCTGCTGCAGACGACAAACACATGACAAACGCACACGGCACACGGAGTATGCCGTGTGCAACAGTTTCAATCGTTTGCACAATGATACGATTTTGATTTTGTAATTATTTGGAACATGGCAGGCCTAAGGAAACTCACCAGGTTTATAAAAACGAATTGTATTTGCGTGCGATACGACACTCTCTGACGAAAATCATCACACGCAATGAGATCTGCTAGAAATACAGCGAGAAAAAAGATCTGTTTAGAACATGATATCAAAACAGCGCCGGGCCCTCTTCTTTGTTTTGCAGTTGACGTGTGTAATGAAGGATCGATTGTTTTGAAGCTAACATGATCGGTTTGAGACCCCAAACTTTGTTTTTCAGGTTCGCAATATGAGCGTGTGTTTTGTACCTGCTTGTAATCATCATACTGAGAAAAATGCTACTGATTCTTCAGTTTTATGTAAGACACCAGATAGCGAAGGAGCTGGAATAATAACATCGGGTACACCATATTGACACGTGAATGACCGAGAGGAAACGCTCTTCTCCTTACATCTATAAGATTCGTGTTTACTCTTACTCTGAGTGTAAAAAATAAGAAAGCGAGAGTGTCCTTGCGTAGTTAGTCTAAAACATTCTAGTTCGAATGTACGAGATGCGGAGTGCAGTAAATAAAGAGTCGCGTGCGAGCATTGCTGACTCACTCAGATTCTCCCGACGACAAGGCACATTCACACTCGTTTTCAGCCAGCTGTCATGCCGACGCCGCGACGTACGCTGCTGCTGTTTCGACACATTCCTTCTTTCGTTTCTGTCACGAGTTCGCCGATTAAACCGTTATTCTAAGTTTACGCTCGTCAGCTTTTTTCAGCAACAATATTTCTGGTCTAGGTGCGGGGTAAAGGGAAAGTGTTCCTTCTCTGCCATGCACGCGCCAATATACTATACTTCGTTTCAGCTTGGGTCCAGACGCAGCCGATGCTACGAGCGCGAGCGTGTGGCCCTGAACAGTGCTTGCATTGCACGAGCGCGCGTGCTTGGCAGGGACGCTGAAGCCCGGAGCTCGCGCTTGTGGCATCGCCTGCGTCTGGACCCAAGCTGAAACAAAGTAGCAGACTCGGGTGTTCATTTTAATTCAAACAGATTTATTTAAAAAAATCCTTAAAGATGCACTGATATGGTTTGTGCAGGTGAGTTATACGGCCAGGGGTACATTATGTGGGTGGCTTATCGTTGCGATAAGTCGGCTAATTAATTAAAATTCGTTAATTAACTTTTGAATTGAGTGGAAATAAACATATGGTTCCAATTGGAAACTTAAGAGCGTCATCGAAAACCACTAAATCAACTCTTTTTAGAACGACTTGAAGCTCGTGGGAAACTCGGGGGCACGCCAAAGTTACCACTCGTGAAGCAAGCGCGAAGCCAGCAGTGGCGGAACGCGGATGATTAGATCATTATCGCGTTCCGCAACTGTAGCTTTGCGCCTGCTTCATGAGTGGTAACTCTGGCGCGCCTCGAGTTTCCCACAAGCTTCAAGTCGTTCTAAAAGAGTTGATTTAGTGGTTTTCGATGATGCTCTCTAAGTTTCCAACTGGAACCATATGTTTATTTCCACTAATTAATAGGTTAATTAACGAATTTTAATTAATTAGCCGACTTATCGCTAAGATTAGCCACCCACATAATGTACCCCTCGCCGTATAACTCACCTGCACAAACCGTATCAGTGCATCTTTACGGATTTTTTAAATAAATCTGTTCGAATTGAAAATGAACACACGGTATATTTTCACGGACAGTTGGTTTGATCACAGAAATGTATACTGAAGAACTGTGCTGTCAGATATCTTTGAAACGTGTGCTGGTCTGCACTTGTACCTTGACATACTTCACGTCGTCGTCATGCCTGATTGGGCTTCGCAGTGTTTTCACCTTCTCAAATATTTCTGAAGCAAGCTCCACCGGGAAGGCGTTCGCGCGTTCGCGCACCTCGAGCGTTGATCAAAACTGTGTATGGGCACTGTTCGCTTTTGAAGTCCCCCAGAAAGTTGACCCCGAAAATAAAAGTTTCGTTGATCGTCACCAACTTCATTCAACGCAGCTGTTACTCCATCAGAAAGAACCACTGAACCCGGGAACCCATCGTGTCTTCTGCTATACTCTGTTTCACCTTATGATGTACCGCAGGAAAGGCTACAAGCGCGAGCTCCTTGCTCTGGGGCACACCTCGGCGGCACAAGCTCTCGTGACTTAAGAGCGGCTGCCAACGATATGAGCTCGCGCTTCTAGCCTTCGCTGCGGTACAACATAAGGTGAAACGAAGTATAGCAAGGCAAAACCGGTCGTGGAACTGTATTACGGACTTTGTCATCGCTTTATGGTTTACCCTCTCTACTGAGACGATAGAAAAGGTTCCCATAGTTATATATTGAGAAGACACAATTACCAAAAATTGTTTAATCTTCTTATCGGACGATTTCTAACATCACGTCGAGCCCCCATGCACTTGTCCACAACAACGCCCATAACAACGGTTTGCTTGGACCCGATCGCCATGTTGTGACGTCATCACTTACGGGGTCAATTGGTCGCAAGTGCGTATGCGCTGCCCTTTTGCGTGACGAGGAGAAAAGCAGGCCGGAAGCGGGGAAGCGTTTATACGATCATCGCTTTCGTCCCTTCCTCGCAGCTCGTATTGAAAATGCGGCCCATGAATCACGTGAACCCGAACAATCGGTTGAGACACTTTTTCTAGTACGCACTCTCTAGGCTGGTTCACGCACTTGCCTTTGACTGCGACCGACTGCGCCATATTCGCTTTAAAGCCTCTTGTGACTGCTTGCAATCGGCTGCTTATGCCTCTTGTGACCACTTACGACCGGTCGTAAGCAGTCATAAGAGGTTTTAACCACTCGTCGGTCGAAAGCTGTCGCAAGTGTGTGTGAACCAGCCTTCAGTGTGTTAAACGATTACAAGGGAACGCAGAAAGACTCGAACAGCAGTCAAACGCAATTGGGCGAACCAACATTTGTTTCCAACTCCAAGGATATCGCCAAGATCCGTAGCCTCAAGGCTATAATCGGTGACAGGTTGAAAGTTCAGGGGAAACTTCCCCCACCTCTTTCCACTTTAGCAGAGCGAAGGCTGGAGAGGAGGTTGTCTCCTCGCCACCGTTCGCTCGGCTGAAGTGGAACGGGGTGGGAGGAGCTTCCACTTCAGTTTTAACCTGTCATGGTTTGAAAAGCATTAAAATGAGTTTACTTCGTTCACACAGAAATAATAAAACACTAAAATGGACGAAGGACAAACATACAGAAAGAACCACGAATGCCTGTCCTTCGTCCATTTCGGTGTTTTATTCTTCCTCTGTGAATTATATAGTTTATCCAACGCGCTCTGCTACGTGTACACAATTTAGATCGCCGAGATGACGTCCGATTGGGTCTATTCTTCTTAGTGTTGTCTTTTTATTCCCTCTCTCACAGTACGATGAGTTGCTGAGTACCAGGGGAAAAGCAGGTGAGAATGTGTTTTTGTTGTCGTTCAAGATTAGTTGGAGACCACTTGCAGGAACAAAACGGATTTTACTTTCAAGGCGTTTAAGGGGCAGCCTCAGGGGTTTTGCGTCCCTGACATGTCGCTACGTCCTGTATGACATCACATTGTAACCTGGCATCATAATGTCATGTGACATTGTGAAGTTCCGTGTAACTGTGACATCACGTGACTTCACGATTTACCTGGTTTCAAAAGTAACATAAGTCGATAATTTCACGTGACATAATGACGTCACATGACAGCTTAAGACCACTGACACCATGCCATTACGTGACATGATGCCGTCACGTGATATGATGACGTTACATGATACCTTGATGTAACCGACATTATGCCATCACGTGACATCTGTGCCGAATTTATATAATCACAAAACCGTCGCACTGTGCCCTTGAGTTACCTTTGTACTTTTAAAGAAAAAAAGAGGCGCGCGAGAGAGAGACAAAACATGTTTATTGAAAAGATGAAAAGGTTATCCCGCGGGAATCTTCAGGATTGCTACTTCATACAAGGGAAAGGGGAGAAAGAAGCAAAAATGACAAAGAAAGAAAACGAAACAAAGAAAACTTTGAGGATGGCTGTCAGTTACTTTTGGAGCGTGTCCTACAGTGTTTTTTCAAGTTGAGTCGCTTGGAGAAAACGAATCAATAAGCTCGTCGGCTTCACTCCTTGCGATGCTGATGGCCATGGCCCCAAGCATGAGCGGTTCTCCGTTGTGAAGAGCCAGGGAGTTTATCATTTCCTTTGTTTGGTCAGCGTAGAGGGCGCAGTGACAAAGCGTGTTCCGAGCGTTTCTACGACGTCACAGGTCTCGCAGATAGAGTGAGTTCAGCTGACCGGTGAGTTTTTAGATAATATTTCGTTGAGGCCACGTTCAGTCGTATTCGGTGAAGACCGGTTTCTGTCCGACGTTTGAGCCCCGGGGAAGGCGAAAGGTAAGAAAGGGGTCAATTCTATGAAGATGTCTGTAATGATATAATGGATTCGCCCAGAGGGTGTTTACTAGAGCCGCAGTAATACGGTTGGTCGTAGCTCTGGCGTCTGAACGTGAGAATGGAATTACCTGTCTGGATATGAGAGGATGAGCATTTTTGGCTGCAAAGTTAGCACTTTCGTTGCCTCCAAGACCGCGATGGCTCGGGATCCATATGTAAAATTAGTGTGTGACCATTATTTATAGCCTCTTTATGAATTCTTAGGATCAGACGTACCAGCTCGGCATTTAATGTTCTTGCTTTTGGTAGATTTAAGGCTCCGAGAGACCTGCTCTTGAATCAGTAAAAGGGATGAATTTTTTGGGGCACTAGTAGAACTAAAGTGAATTGCTTCTCTAATCGCTACTAGTTCTGCTGCCGTCGATGATGTTACATGGCCTAGCTTTCCCTGGAGTATATTATTTATTCATGGTATAACAAAGCCGTAGCTGGAAATTTCGTGAGTAGAAGACCTATCAGTGCACACATGAATTAAGAGGCGCGAGGAGGCTATATAAATTCAATGCCTTTAAAATGTTTTTAGAAAATGCCAAAGAGATAGCCCATTTTGTATTGACTCGCTTCTGACATTTAGTATCACCATTAAACCCTCTGCAAGTTAAACCCTTCTACGAAAACACTTCACTGTTTCGCTTGCATTAAAAATTGAAGCCAATTACTTAGCAAGGGTCTTTAAAAAAACAACTTCAAAAACAAATATTATAGGAGCTCAGTCTTTTAAAATGCTGTATCATCTCTCGCGAGAAGTTAATTAAATCTAATTCAATAGAACAAGCATATACACGTAAAGGCATTGCCGTCATTAGTATATCGAATGGAGTCGCTCTTGCCAACTTGATGGCACTAAACGTATTATGAATTCTTACTTGCGTTTCTAGGTTTTTTGTTCGCGATAACCACGACAAAAATTGACATGTGTGTCGTGATCTATAGATGAAACATCATTGTTCAGAGCTTTGTTTTGTAAAGAAGGCAACGGACGCTTACTCAAGTCTCGTAGCCGTCCGGGCACGCGACTCCTAGCGTCGCCACGTCCTCCTTTTGTACAGTTTTCTTTTTTCTAATTTTCTAAGCTTTTGCAGCTGGCGACGTCTTCTCGAAGCCTCTCGTAGTCCCCTGGACACCAACTAATACGGGTAGAAAATGAGAGAGAGAGAGGAGAAAGTAGGGAGAGCAGGAGACGAGGAGAGCGCGAAGACGTCAGAACGCCGAGCTCAAGTTGGAATGATTAAATTGTAGAAGCAATTAAACCTTTGTCTTCACCGCCCTCGTCGAACCCGTTCGAACGCCAACGCCGGACGCCGGCCTTCCGCGTTCTAAAACTTTAGCCGAGTGCAGTGGAGACAAAAGCAGCTAGCTCTACGACGATCCACTAATCAATCATTCCAACCAGAGCACCGCCGTCTGACATCCCCGGGCGCTTTCATCTCTTCCTCCCCAGTTTGTGCCCTTAGAGAGAAAGACATGTCACAATACTTGCGGTTACACATGCTCTAAAGCAGTTTCATTTATTCTCTACTGCTTTTCTCGGCATGAGCAGAACCTTCGCAGACACACGAAGTAGCCGTGCAAGATCGCATAGAGCAGTCCGCCGAGTCCAAGGCACAGCTGTTCCAGGAAGTGACGCCGGAAGATCAGGAGGACCAAAGCTACAAGCGACTTTGTCGCGGAGAACTTCTCAGGGTAAAGCTCTTCTTCCACTAGGTAACTTTTGTAACAAAACTATACAAGAGGCAATGTATCTTTATTTTAATAATTTCCGCGCATGCGCGTGCTGTCCTCCACCTCGAACCTAATTCATGCTCGTCGTTGAGCTATACTGATGCCTCGAACGCGCCTTCGACCATTGTGTTTAGCGTCTTATCCCGCCTGTATTCATCAAAAGTGGTCCCCGAAGTGACAACAAATGGCGTCATAGAAGCAGTCCTGTCATTTTGTCGGACGTTGCGATCCTGCGATCGTGCTAAGAGACCCACCAAAAGGACGACCGTTTGCGCGTGTCGCTATAGCATCGCGGCGTCCCAACTCCGGGCTGATACAGCTTCCGAGAACTGTCAAGCTAAAGAGCGACCTGCAGCAGAACAAGCGTCTGCTGCTTCCAACACCGCTACAGTGACATCGCCAGGGCCGCGGCCGACGGCAGCATGACGTCATCAGGCAGAAATCGAGGGTTACTTTTTTAGGACGCTGTAAACGCACCTGTCGGAGACCCGTTCCAGTCAACATCGTGAAGCGGAAACGTAAAACATCGTCTGCCGTGGTTGTCTCGCATTGCACGATACAAACAAATTTCCCACGCTTTCATAAGTCTCATGCATTTCCTTATTAGTTGTCTTTTTATTTGAAAAATGTCCGAGCCACGAAAGGCAAATCAAAGCAACACAGTACGCAATTCCAATGGATAATTTTAAACCAGCCACGCTAAGAAAGCTCAGGCCTGCAAATACACCGGCAACCTATCACAAATTACGTTCGCCGTTAAACTGGATGCAAATTTATGTTTTGAATGACGGTCCTCTAAAGGCTCGTTCAGACACTTGCAACCGAGTACGACCGAGAGAGACAAGACCGGTTTTTAAGCCTCTTGCCACGTCTTGGGACCGGATGCGCTGCTGCAGAGCAGGTTCCTAAGGCGTCGTTGGAGGCCTAAAAACCGGTCTGGTTTCTCTCCGTCCTACTCGGTTGCAACTGTGTGAACGGCGCTTAATGCTACATATTGTTTAAACTGTTTATTCATCCTTAGAAATGACATTGTAGCTAAGGATGAAAGAAGACCAGGTTGTACGTGCGGTCATCTTCTTACATGTCAATCTCAAAGACAGATGTGACAAGCGTTAAGTGGCCACATAGAGGGTTCGATTAGTAATACTCCGCCAGAAGACAAATGTTTTCTGATATTTTACGGTTATTGTGATGAAGACAAGAATAGTACTTGGAAACATGACGTCGGTAAACACTCTGTTATATTTATTTTTGACCTCACCTGTACATCTGTCAGACATCAGCCCATATGCAATGATTACTATTATGCCAAAAACAACACTAATAAAAATATATACCCTAATTAAAGCATGCATATTCTGTCCCGCTAAACTATGCGACGCCCATATCAATAAACTACATACAAATATCCCTGCATGTACCACTGAGAGTGTTGCATTATAATACCTGATTGGTTAAGGAGAGCGAGTGGTTATGGTTTTGGTTTCGATCACCCAGTTGATGAAGTAACGCATCTCAGCGCTGCATAAAAATAAAGTCAGCGCTCGCTTCCATCGCACCTATTCATCTTCGTGAGAGTCCCGGTTGAAACGGGAACCTACGGCGGCCTGAAAGGCCTACCTAAGCTCAGCGAAGAGTCCTATACGTGTCTGGTGGCCCGGATACCACTCCAGAGTGTAGCATGACCCTCCCTTCTCACGGATAATTTAAGAAGTCTAGGGGATTGAGAAGACGATAGAACATGATGACCGGCCCAGTATACTTCTTCTGATCATGTGCCATCTTTATCCACTATTTACCTGTGCACAAACTTAGGCACGTCGGGAACCCGAATAAATTAGAGGGATGCATGACCCAGCCAGTCAGGCACTCAAATTGCCTTTAGCCATGTCCCCTTAGACAATGCTGTAATAAAAACAAATGTAACGAAAGTCACATTTTTCGAATGCAAGCACTGTATTGTGTCTGTACGTGATGTCATGAAGTTAGTTTGGACAATCAAAACCGAAACGTTTGTGTTGCAAGGAGTTCCCTAGTTGCTTTGCGCGGCATTACGGCGCTATGATCGCTTCGATTTTGGAAGATGTCTATTGGCTTCTTCAAAGTATAATAGAACTTCCTGTTTCCGTGTTACTATAAATATCTCATACGCCTCCAGAATATACAGATTATTTTATCAATTAATCAATTTAAATGTACCAAATTATTGGCATTAAATTTGGTTTCGTGTTCTGGAAAAAAAGTTAAACCCCGAGTTGAAGCTGCCATTGAATAAGAAAGAGCCTGGCTTCACGGAAAGTTAATCTTACGCACAGATTTATTTCTTGGTCACTCGGAATGACAACTGCCACTGAACTTTCGATGTGTCTGCATCTTTCTTCAGAAATACAGCTCTCATCTCGTTCCCTTAACTTATCGGAGCTATAACGTTTTAAACAGATTCTGGTCAATCACGAACGTTCCCTGAAGGATAGGAATCTCATGCCCGTGTCATTTTTCTTAAATATAAACCATGAAAAAAATGTTTCTTTTTTATCTCACGCCGAAAATTAACCTCAAAAGGCACCATAATCGGCGGGTAAAAAATCCCTCAAAATCACCCCCGAATCCGAAGAAAAACAAACCCAGAAACACGATTAAACGTTTAAAAGGCGCGATCTGAAACAGGACGAAAAAAGACACACGTACAACAAGGACAAGCACCAACTTCCAACTGATTTAATGTAACACCAAACATCGCCAAATTGTCGATCACCATTACTTGTAGACACCCCCAAACAACAAGATAAAGGTTTTCCTATCACTCATCACACGCAGCCATCATGAAACACAACCTCTTTGTTCAGCAGATAAGGGAATGGCATGCTTACGCATTTGTCAGCCAGCTTTTTTTTATACAAAAAGCTTAGATTATTTCTCTTAATCATCTTATCATTTCCTTTCTTAAGAAATCTTGTGCGCTCTAACGTTGATTCACACCCACGTCCTTTGCAGTGTTCCGCAAGGTGACCCACCCGAATTATTTGCGTACGGCTACCAGCTTGTGTTCCTGCGCTCTTTCATGAAAGCTAAGGCCGGTATGACCGATGTAAACTTAGCCGAAACAGGAATATCATATACCACTTTCGTCATGCATTCAGGGTATTTTATTACATGTTTTTCTTGTTGCTTGGGAGTGTCTATAGGTGATGGTAATCGACAGTTTGACGACGTCGGGTGTTACATTAAATCGGTAGTGAAGTTGGCGCTAGTCCGTACCGTACGTGTCCCTTCTTCCGTCTTGCTTTCAGTTCGAGCCTTTTAACCTTTTAATTGAAATGTACTATCTAGCCCCAACCAAAGTTTTGTTCTAAAAATACGGATAAATACGGATCCCTAAATATCAATTCTTGATTAGCATATAGCAATATTTCGCGTTTCTTGCATTTCAAACATTACAATCAACAGGGCCTCCCAGTTCGCATGTCTTGTAGTATGCTCGCTCCCTTCATGCAAACATTGTCCCCTATCACATCAACAGAGCCCGAAGATGGACAGCCAGCTGAGGTGTCGCTACTACAAGGGACAAGATGGCTTCTTCTCACTACAACCAATCAAGCTCGAAGAAATCAATCTTAAGCCTTACATTATCGTGATGCACGACGTCGTTCAAGACAAGGACATAAAAGATCTGATGGCCTACGCTGAGCCACGAGTAAGAAAGACCCTGCCTTATATTTATTCTTAAAAAAGCATATTTTGCTTCCTAGGCACTTAAGCCTTCTGTATGTTGCCGGCGAAATTAACGTTCTGTCTCTTCTTTGTGCAGTCATTTATATAGCGGATGGCTGAAAAAAACAATAAATTATGGGTTCAATCCCTCTTCTTTCGTTACAATGTGGATGTGCATCGAAATGTGGTGAGGTCACGTAACATTACAGCGTAAAGCGCCTTAAGGATCCCAGGCTATCAGCCGTACGGCGCTGGCAAAATTTCTTATCTACAGCGTGTAACATTGTCACCAAAAACTGCCAATTAACCTATACTTGTACATATATCTAGTAACTCATCTTTTTTTAAGTTTTTACAGATCTGATTTGTCTAATGGTCCTAAGTGCTGTAAAGTCTACTCGGCAATTCTAGAAGGCGTACTGCTTTCTTTCTAATCAAAGACGATAGGAATGTTATAAGTTCAAAATGCTGTGAATCGGAAGCTGGCGTTGAGGAACCAGAATCTCCTGATCTTCCACGTGCGACAGTATTCTTGAGGACCACCGGGTGCCGTCTTGTAACATCTCTGGATTCCATAACGGATGTTAGCAGCCTCGTGTTTTTTTATTTTTTTATTTAGCGTTGGGCGAACTTGACTATGGTAGGCAAAGAAAAATAATGTGTGACAATCGCGCTGCCTGCAGATTGTAACGAAATACTAAATTCTCCCGTTTTTATTGGCACCTTCTCTTCTAGCCCTGGAGGGTGATGTAATGCTGCTTCCCGCATACAGCTTATGGTACACGATGTAGTCTTGCGAAGTGTAGAACCTTTCTCGCCTGCGCGATCGCCACACGTCCCATTCTAGCCCACCCTACCTTCGCCAGGTGAGGTAGAATGAACGGCGAGGGTAGAAGAGTTGCGGTGCTACCAGCATTCATATGATGAGTTGGTGACGGTGACACTGAGGCATGAAGCGTGAGACTGTTTTCTGCCCTGACTAAAGAAACAATTTGTGGCCAAGCGATAATCTTTGTTCGTTTTTTTTTTTTAATATGGGAAGGCAGTCAGTTCATAGGTAAAATTGGGAGTTGAAAGGAGAATAAATGAAATATGAAACTCTGTTTGTATGTTTTGTATATGCAGCGGGAAGTTAGTTAGCCCCAGTGGGCGTCTGGCGTCTTCGGTGTCAATAAAGGAATTAATGAATTAATGAATCAATCAATAAATGAAGAAATGTTTAAAATAATCAGCCAATAAATAAATAATTAACCGCTTCACTGTCCTTTAAATTGATGAGTGATTGACTGACTGATGTATTAATTAATAATTAAGTAATTAGTATATCGTTCCATCAATCAGTTAATTGTTTTCTCGTGTACCCAAAGAGCTGCTAGGCCTTAGGAGGGTTCAGGTACATGAGGCGAAAAATAGAAACACAAACTTGCAAGGAAACTTGATAGTACTTTTCTTCAGATGAGGCATTCTTTTTTCTAGAATGTGATTCTTAATCTAGAAACAATCGGTACTGAACTGGCTAAATTCTCTGTGTGTGAAATAATGCCAGTACAGGTACGACCGCTAACCTGAGGTATTTAAGGTGCACCACGCAGTAGTAGTCCGCGACCGCACTCCGGCACGAAGCCTATCTAGACTAAAACGAACAGGTGCAGGGATTCAACCCAGGATCCTTGTGTTCTGTAGCAAATACAAAGCATCATAAATACGTTTATTTTAAAATAAAACATTTGTAAACAAAAGCGTACTTCTATTTTATGCTCAAGTAAATGAAATGGTTATTGTAGAACTTAGAAGGTATACACAAACAATCTCGTTTCATGGCTTTTTTATATGTTACTTTGTTCTCTTATTTTTCTTTTCTTGATTCCCACAACAGCTGGAACGATCCACAACGTACACCGGGAGTGAAATGTTGCCGTCCCCAGTACGAACCAGCTCAACGTAATATTAGATCGTTCCAAGCTTTCTTAACATAATGAATAATATTTTGGCGTTTATTACGTACTCTCTTCAGGAAGACAATGGCAATCTTTGTTTTGTGAGAAGTCATTGAATTACTTGAAGTAATGTGGAGAGTTGAGCAAGATGCTATGATGACATTATTGAACTGAATATTGAATAATCAAATATACATATATTGTATATTTAATGTTGAATACTGAATGTTGAATATTGAAATTAGTTGCAGTAATAATAAAACTATCTTTGTGTTTGTCTTATAAATGCCGAGCCGATTAAAGCATAAAGGAATTTCTGAAATATTGTAGTCCACCAATTTTTTTATATATTTCGAAGGGTATTTGTTTTTTTCGACTTACTGAGAATATCTAGGATCTTAATCTTGATAAAAAACGAAGTTAGCTTCTTTGTTGTGCTGCTTTTGCGCCTCCAGCCAGATTTGGTAATGCCTATCTGTGCTTCACAGTTATCTCCTTATTCGGAGCAGCCAACTGTATGTTGATCTGAATTTCGACGTCCAATCGTACGCCATAGTTACTGCTTACATTTCAAATACCACAAAGGCGCTTTTATTTTTTGCCTTTTTAGTCAAACAGGATGCAAACCAGCACCAAGTGTTGGCACCTATAATTTGCTGACGCGACTGAAAGCTTGCTATCACATTATATTGTGTTATAACGGCTTTTTGTTAAGACTAGAACACGATAGCTGACGGTTGCTTGTTGGCGGGAACTATGCCGCGTAATGTGCAATGAATTGAGCATGCTGTAATGTAAACACTAAAAAAACCAAGTGAGTAACGCACGTAATTTGACGTATCCCTCATTGCCAAGTGTGTTCAGAAATCAAGGGACATCGACCTACATGATGCTCTAAATAAAGAAAACATACGAACTTTGTATCATTAAGGTCGGGTTTAGCTCACACTTTATTGATTGGCTTTTGGTACCAAAGGGACAATTAATAGTAATATTACATAATATGCCGAGTTTATTTTTCATTTTACAATTTGGGTCAAATTCAGCAGGTGGGTTTGATCACAGCGCTTTTTTTTCTTTCTAATATGCAACTTTGAGACCATTGGTTCAAGAAACATGAATAACGTGACTAAAGTGCGGCTCCTAATTTTTCTAAAAATGAAGTATACTCATTACTAGAGTGAAAAAATCCTACCATTCAGATATCTATGAAATGAACGAGGTGACGCATTATTTAACCTCTCCAAGACTTTATGTCCTTAAATGTTTTGGCCGGGAATAAACATCTAGCTAATCAAATAGAGGATCCATGGAAGAATCTAAATAGAGCGATTAGTTTTAGCACTGATTCGGAGTTTGCTAATGCAAAGACACACAGACCTAAATGAACACAATACACACACAGACAAGTTCACCCCGCGTCTGTGTAGCGCACTGCGTTACACTTCTAGCGCACTTGTGATCGCCAAACCAAATAGTCATCTCGCCATGCTTGAGAATCACAGGGTTTGTCTAAGCGTGGTTCTTAAGTTGTCAGAATGACTTCCCGCTTCTTGAGTCGGGATTCGTTGTACGGCATTCTTCTCAGCGAAAACTTCCGCCATTCCATTGGCTGCCGCCATATACGCGACTTAATGCTTGTGACGTCACCGCGCTCAGTGCTAGCGGTCATTCTTATTCGCTCTTACCAAGGGGAGAAGCAGTCAGCAAAGTCACCACTAATTGCAGCTGATGATGTGCGTCAATGCAGCAACGTATGATTTACAGCTCGAGGCTCGCCACGCGTTAATTATGAAGCATTAGTTACCAAGCAAATACACCTTACAAAAGAGAGTCTGCGGACAATGCCCAGCCGTCTTTCTTCCTCGTATACAAATGTCCCGTCCCCGTATGTCATACGAATACTACTAAAGATTCGAAGTATGCATATGTGTAAAGCATGCTTCGAAGATGCTTGAGGCGCGTCTGCGTGGATAATTCTGTCGCCATGTCGGTAGCAAACACTGTGTCTTTGTGGAACGTACGAACTGGAGATTGACTCGATGCTTTACCTGTTGGCGCTTTACACGCAAATTTGTCGCAATCTTCACGTTGATATGCCTGCCAATTTATCAATAAAAAAGAAAACTGAAGTATTGCAACGTTAAACATTTCTGTCTGTTCAAAACCTTTTTCTTGTCACATCCTTTTTTTACAGTGCCTGGCTGAACGAAGAGGAGGGCCCTATTGCAGTCAGAATGAATTGCACGTCTGAGGGCCTTTGGGTATGTGTACCCGGACACCAATGAAGAAGCGGAAGGTACCAGGTTAGAGAACTTTGTCTTTGTACGAGAGCTGCTTGGGGTGTGCGCTTGAGGAATTGCGATGCGTTCGGGAATGGCGTGCATTTGTGGCGTGCATGCAAAACACATAGAACAAAAAACATCTAAGATTTGCCTTTACTGACGCTGAACTGGCAAAGGGGAACAGCAAATTATCAAGGCGATTAAAAGTAAACAAATATATAAAATAAAAATCGAAAATATGCAAGAAGGTCGGAATAAAAAGTAATTATTCTGATTATCTAAATTTTTTTCATCATATTCATTACATGTATGTTGTCAAATCGTTCCCTCTATTCTATAAGCAGTGTTTTGTCTTCGGCGCTCAATATTTTGGCATATTCAGATTAACACGGAGGTGAGAACGCAGCCGAGCGTTTCGAGCCAATAGACCCGTTCAAGCAATTACAAGAAGCGCAACGTCACATTGTTTGTATTTCTCTTCCGGTGTGTGCTCTCACCACTTGACCGAATCGAGCGCCGCCAATCCGCCCTGACCTCTGCAATTTTGGTACGCGTACGCGTGTCTGTGTTTGCACGTCCTCTAGAGTCGCTGACAGTTTAAGAAACGCAGGGGTAGGGCGAGTCCTTTGTGCGTCTCATTATCGCTTCAGAGCCAATGGGATTTTATCATCAGTTTATAAGAACGCCGAAGAACCAATCACGAAGCAAGGAGCGTGAACATGATAAGCCACGCCCCCCGTTTCCTGAGTTGTCAATGACTATATGGAACGCAAGTTCATCTGTTTCTCTTGCTGGGGTGAGCTGGAACGTCAGAAGGTCTAGTTCTCATTGAAGGAAAGTGAGTGAGACCTCAAGTCAGCTTGCTTTCAGGTCTACCCACTACACTTCCAATCAGAGCCGATTGGAGCTCGGCGTTCTCTTGTCACCACAACCCCTGCAAATGAAGCAGACGAACTTGTGTTCCACATAGTCTTTCGTTCTTTCGTGCTTTCGTTCGTTGTAAGGTAACTGCGAATTGTCGTCGCTCTATGGCTCGTGTGACTACAGAAAGCGGTGACTCAGGAATTGTGCACGAAACTTTTATACCATCACTCCGCTTCCCAATATCAGAGTGCTAAACCTTGTCGTCCGAACATACGTGTTTTTAAGTAAAACTCGTCGTGAAGGTCGGAACCGTCCATATCACGACCACAGACTCGTATTTCCAATCGTACCGGTTCTTTGGCCTGTTAAAAGCAACATTTAAAAGCAAGAAAACGCATTGCACCGGACTATAGAAGCCTCGTCGTTATTAATTTATTTGCTACACTATAGTGAGGCAAGGAGTTAACTACTGCTCCCTTAAGGTGTCCCGTCCACATTTTCGGAGCGTTCTCTATGGGCTATGCTGTTTTCGGGTTATTAATCACAATGTTTATTGAGTGACTCATTCATATGCTTTTCGTAGAAAACAGTGATTCTGGTTAACGTTCACGAGTTAAGATAGAGCCCCTGAGAACACAAGAGATCACGTTCAATGTGAAGTTCGACTTCTTGAACCTTCAAGGACAACGAGGCATTGCAGAGTATAGGCTACGGAACACATCGATAAACATTAGTATCGAAATGAAACAGTCATACGTAACCTCCTCAACAATAGTTACCTAGGCAATTTTACTTTTTTTCTGATATAAATGTTCGGCTGTGTGCCAAAATGTTTTTAAGGTTGCCTTTGGTCGCGTTAACTGTCACTGACTCTGTTGTACTAAAAACTGCGATACACGGGAAAAAATGACCCCGAAAACGTTACTCATTTTACGAATAGGGGCATGTTCGCCGACGCAACAGTCTTCGTACACACATCCCTCAAAGAAGCTTGCCCACGGGGCAATGAAATGAGCTATCGAGAATTCATTTCCACTGAGATCTCGATTTTGTGTGGATTTTAAGATTATGGTTTCAGATATTCGTAAGAAACGCCGAGCTTGAACTTTATACAAGTCGGTGAGGATGCACACCGTAACGACTGCCACAATCGGCGAACCTTTCTACCGAAATAAGACTTAAATAACTTTGTCCGATGTTTTCTAACTGGACGTACTTTGTGTCATTGGGCAGCTGGCCAACTACGGTACTGGAGGGCAGTTCTTGCCGCACCACGACTTCCTTCAAGACTCCTTGCACTCCTACAACAGTGTGAGTAGTCTCAAGCTCCTTTCCGTCGCTTGGCTCTTAAGGCCCGTTCACACTCTTGCAACCGAGTACGACCGAGCAAGACGAGATCTGTTAAAACTTCTTAAAATTTCTTAGGATGAGGGAACACACTGACATGGTGGCGCCATCTATGCGGTAACGCTGGAACTGCATTTCCCAAGAGCAAAGGTTTTGCGGGATTTCCGAGGTCAAATGTGCCTAATACCCATAAGAAAGGCTCGTTATTAACATTGACACAAGTTTTTCGAGCCAAGAAAGAAAGGATAATGCGCGAGAGAAATACAAATATGCCGCACCGCCAAGTTTACACTGCTACCCAGTAGATGACGTCAGTGTGTTCTCTGGTTGCAACAAGTTTTAAGGAACCCAGTTTTAAGAAGTCGCAAGAGTGTGAACGGGCCTTTAAGTTGCTATCCTCCGTTTCATTTGAAGTCCGATCGCATCGACACCACGATTCTTCGGAATCAATCAAACGTCGCATAAGCTGCGTCGTCACGGCGCTTGTTGTCTTTGTAGATTGGCTATGAACGCCAGAACCAATCAAGCACACAGAAGAAAGAAAAAAAGAACAGGATCGCGGCGCATACGTTGTGAGGGAGTAGTTTAGTCGGTGACGCCAAACGCGCAAAGGCGATGCTTTATCGCTGCTTTATCGGTACTCTCGGGTCGTAGCAACTATTGCTGTCTGACTTAATGTAAAGCGTCTACTTCCCCGCAAAGCACTTGGAAGATTTAATCGTAGCAGTCTACGGAAGGATCTCGGCGAATGACAAAACTAAAAATATGTTTAGACCTAAAAAAAAACAGTCTGGTATGCGACACGGATTACAATGTTTCAACAAACTCAGTGCCACAATGTATATACTTTTAGGGGCGAAGCTCCTTAGGGTCTAGCCTTGTCCGTCCGTCCGTCCGTCCGGACCGGACGGCGTCCGTGCTCACATAAAAGAAAAAATGTTTGCGCAGTCGACAGGATTCGAACCTGTGCGGGGAGACCCCAATGGATTTCTAGTCCATCGCCTTAACCACTCGGCCACGACTGCGGGACGAGTAGGGGGCTCTGAGATGTGGTAGTAACTCAAGAGCTGGGGTTTCTGTCATTGATGAAACGTTGCATGTAGCCGCTCAACGTCTATACAGGAGAGGGCGCTGCGGTCAAATGCGTATATAATCGCGTTAAACTTTGCATGCATTGGCTCAACGTTTATAGACGAGAGGGCGCTGCGGTCAAATGCTCAAATGCGTATATAACCACGTTCCATACCACACATTCTCTTTCTGACATGGACCGTTGACTTAAGCGGTGGAGATGCGTTCCCACGGCTTCTAGCGGATCCAAGCTGATCCGCTAGAAGAACCACTGGCTCTGCATTTCACCGACCATAAAGCAGTAATAATGAAGTCGAAACGCAACCCGGAACTCAGCACTACCTATGAACAATAAAAAAAAATCAGCACCATCAGCACTACCTATGAACAATAAAATCAGTATCATCAGCACCACCAGAGCTTCGCCCCAATCAACATCATTCACCACGTAGAGATGCGGTCATTTTTCTTTTTTTTTTGGTCTAAGCTTAATTTTAGCCTGTGCATTCGCCGACATCTCTAAGAGGGCCCCTCACACAAAGCCCGATACTGCCAAGGACACCCCGAGGTATGAACAAGCACCCTCATCTACCCCTTCCAAACTGGTTGGCGTGGTGAGCCTCTTATCTCGGTCCTCCTTCACCATGCTTCTCGATTGACAAACACGTTCAATGTTCCTTGCATCTTTTTTTTTTTTGCTGTATGTATATTAATTTTTCTTAACTTGCCTATTTCTTATCGCCCTGTGCCTATTTCTCATGTAATTCGGGAGTGTAAAACTGGCGCGGGGTTATCTGACACGTCTAATAACCATTTCGTCGACTTAGTTAAAGGCGCTCACTCTGCCGATGCGTGTAAACTAGTACATTTAATTTTAGACGGTGTCTTCCCTGCTGCCTACAAACTACAAGGAAGTAATATGGGTCTTCGAACATTTTAGAAATAGTAAAAGTAACGACGTGTCCGGCATTCAGATGAAGCCATGAAAAGAGGTAATTCTTTCTACAGTTTCAGTTTGACACACATTTATAAGTTGCGTCTCGAGAATGTAGTGTTCCCTAAAAGAATACAGCTGGCTACGGTGTTCGTCCTCTTAAAGTCCGGGGTTAAGAATAATGTAGGTAACTACGAGCCTCTGTCTTTCTTACCGGTGTTCTCGAGAGGGCTTGTAAAAATTTACATACGAAATTGTGCTCATTTTGCGAAAAACATTAAGTTGTTACCCCTCATCAATTTCGACTCTGGAAGGGGTACTCGACGGAGTTGGCGCTGTTAAAACAAAATTAAATGATAATGACCAACATCGAAAACAATCTGGTAACGTAGGGCATTATTATTGATTTTTTGAAGACATTCCATCGCCTCCACCATTAAACCTTACTACAAAGACAAAACCATTGTGGCGTCCAGGGTGTTGCTTTAAATCTATTTGAAAGCTATCTACGAGATCCTCACCACTACGTCGAGTTTAATGGGGAACACTCAAGCACGCGCCATATTAAGGCGGGTGTGACGCAATGAAGTATTTCGGAACCTGTTGTTTTCAACTTTCTTTTTATAAATGTTACAGTTAGTTTAGATATTAACGCCAACTACATAATGTACGCGTATGACAATAGCTTAATATTTTCAGAAACTAACAGTGACGTTATTATAGAAAAAAGCAAACCAACTTCAGAGAGGTTAGATATTTGGACCAACACAAACTCCTTAGCAATAAATGTTGCAAAAACCAGGGCCGTTATTTTCCGAGCAAAAAATCCGTGCTGTGCAAACGGTCGGGTACTCTCTCTGGGTCTTGCAATTGGGGAAAATGTAAAGGCACTTGGCGTACTCTTTAATGAACATATGCTGTGGAATGAGACTGTAAAACTTATAACGATAAGGCTGTCAAAAGCTGGTAGTGCGTTTTATATGAACACAGTCATACTTCCGGCCTCGGTAAAGTTACTTTACACAATACTCTGCTCTGCTCTATTTTTTATTGTTTTTTGGTGTGGAAACCCCCACAAAACCGAATAATCACAAGCTTTACGTACTACAAAAAAGGGGCACTGCGAATCGTGTGCAATGTCGCGAATAATTACCTTACGAAACTTGCTGCTTAATAAAACTTGGTATATTGAAGAAAATTTTTTTTTTTACATCAGTAGGATTTATTTTATATAAAAGGCACTTACAAAGCTGCGATAGTGTATTTGGGTTGATTTCCTGTTTGGAGTCAAATCTCTTACGATATGGCAAGCGTCAATCTCGGTCAGTACCGCGTTCGGATCAATTACGGTGACCATTAAACTGTCATCCACGCTCCCAAACGTTTTACTTTATCCTCGGGCGAAAGTTATTGGCGTCGAAAATTCAAGTAAAAAAAAATATATATATATATATCCATAGCTTGTTTTAGTATAATTTTCATTGCACTTGGCTCGTATTTCTGGGTTGCGGTATGATGGTTGGTTACTTGTACCACTTTTGTGAATGTGCTAACTGGTGAACAGTTCGAGTACAATGTACCTAAATATATTTGTTCTTTCGGTCTAAGGCTTTTTGTATTATCATTGTAGCATGTCTCTGGTTTAAATTATCCGTCTCTTCCTTTATGTATATATCTAAAATGTATAACGGTGTGGTACCCTTCTGCAAATGTGAAGGGAAAGCGAGGACGTGGTCAAGCTGCTAAATGCAACTTTTTCATTTCATTCCCTCTCAAACGGAGATTTGATTGATTGATTGATTGAAATTACAATGATTGGTCCTCCCAAGTGCTTTGCGGGGGAGTAGACGTTTCACATTTGATGAAGATGAGAGCACATTCATATTGCATGTGCTCTCATCTTAAAATTGTTCGGTGCATAGGTTTCCTATTCTGCATAAATTTCTGTAGAACTACGGCCTCAGCTGAGGAAACGTCCACGGGCTCGTGCCGCATGGCGATGCCGGGTTCGCAAGAAGCGAATGCCCGTGGCTTGGAGTCTGCTATACTCTATTTCACCTTATGTTGTACCGCAGGAAAGGCTATAAGCGCGAGCTCCTTGCTCTGGGGCAGATCTCGGATGCACAAGCTCTGCCTGCGGTAAGGGCAGTGGCCAATGCTATGAGCTCGCGCTTCTATTTTCGCTGCGGTACAACCTAAGGTGAAACGGAGTATTGGCGACGTGCGCGATCGAAAGCGTCGCTGTGGTCGGCCTTCCGCGATTGGCCGAATGCTGACTATGACGTCAGCAAAGGATTTCTCATTGACGGAAATAAGAGGAATGGAACAACTTCAATTTCGACGGTGTTGGTAGTGTTGCTTCAAGAGCGCAATGATTTCAAGTTTTCCACCATGCTCCTTACAAACACCATCGAACGTGTTGTTCACAAGGTATATGACGTCACGAAAGGTTACCATAGGAGGGCGTCACTAAAACATCTCGCCGCTAATAGAGGCAAATGTGCAGCTCCTCGCGCTTACCGTGTTTTGAGGCGCATATGCGGAATGGCGTGCTATTGCTTTTGTATGATTCGCCGAGTCCGCCGTGACTGAGTCGCACGAGGGAGTCGCGTAAACCGCCCGTGCCGCAGAGCACGCGAGCTCGGCTGCTCGGCCACTGCCGAGCGGCTGTAACTGAAAAAACACCGGCGCTTGGATTTTTTTTATTGTGGTCTTAATTTTATACTAATTGGAATTTATACAATCATGTATAAAAATATTATATAATTTTGTGTTTTAGGTTTCAGATCTTTATGTGGGAGAGTACCGACCGTTATTTGTTGCGGTCATATCACAATTATTCGTACTATTAATTTGTTTCCACGTATGGCTACTCTAAATTAGTTATGCGCCTGCTTACGTTTTTTTTTTCTTCCCCTTTTGTGTTCGTTACTACACTGCACTGCTGGGCTATGTACACACAAGAACGCTGGGGCTTCGTCAGTGTAAAGCTTGTTTACCTTCTGCCTTCCCACCCGGGACTCAAGTCCCGATAACGATTATTATGAGTGGAGACTGTGGAATAACGGCTGCCGGAGCGGAGTTTATCGCCGTTTCAATCAAACAAAAGCGTGTTGCTTTTTTGAATTATTATTTATTGACAGGATCGCGTTGCCTTGCAGCGAGCAAACGAGCAGCCAGAATATAAGATTGGACGCGCGTGCGCACTTCACGGTTTTCGGCAGCTGGCGGTTTGCGGTGCTCCGGTGTTATTCTGAGTGACGTCACTTTCGTGACCAATTTTTCGTGACATCGCATCCCAACTTTGCACTCCCTTGCAAGCTCGGAGAAACACGTAGTTCTACGACGAAAACTCAAGATAAAGGACCAGCACCATAATTCGTAAGCACTTTAGTTCTAGATATAAAGTCAGATTTAACCTGAATGCGTTTCACGTGAGTCGAACCAAATGAAAAAAAAGCATACGCATCCTTGTACGCCAATCTATACTGACTGCGTATCAGTATATGTTTGTTTCTTAGCTTTTAATTCATGCTTTTTGCACACACGTAAATTCATACATACGGATACAATTTTGCCGGTTGATTTTATTTAAAAAGCTCCACTGCATTTGCTGGTTTGCGCTCGCTTTTTCTCGCGCGAGTTGAAATGTGGTGGCGCCACTTTGCAAATGGCGCCCAACCACTTCCAGTTCTGAACTAGGCGGTGGGATTCGCAGTATTTGCGTAATCAAATGTATGCGCTATTTTCTGGAAATGAGCACCTATAGCACTGTAAGACTTAAGTCACTCTTACGATGAAAGAATAATGAGTAAAAAATTAGGAAATATACGTGAACCGGAAGTGCGCCGGGGCTACCCAATAGATGAGCGCCACCGTTGCCAAACAAAAAAGGGTGAATAGCCCATCCTAGTGTTAGAAATAGGCAGACACATAGCAACTCTTAATTTGGGGTTGTGTGTGTGTGCCCTTCTTAGTGTACGTCCTTCGTTAAGGGTTCTTGATACGTGCGTCTAAAATAAATGAGCTTACCTGCCGCCTGATACCTGGAGCGCGTCTCCGACTAGTGTGTTTACGAAGTCATAAAAAGTGGTCCGTCGATTTCCGCTTGGTGACGTATGAGAAGTATAATGCTGTCGGTGACCGCGATACTAGTGGTGCCACAATTTTTTTTACAATTTGAGCAGAGCAGGAAGAATTGTCCAGGGAAAATGACACTATAATTATCTTTCAAGCCTCGGAACGTTGTCAAAAGGGGGTCTTGCGGCTTGTCTCGTCAAGGTTGGTTCAAGGAAACAGGTCATCGTACCATTCGTGTCACGACAAAAGTCACTCTTTTGGTTTCCAGTTTGGGCCATGGGATTTGGGATTTAGAGAAAGAAGAGGGTATGTTTCTGGGGGTAACAGTGAAAGCTATCGACCATAGAGATTGTATTGACCATAGGGATTGCCACGTGCACCACAGCAGAGGTGGTGCACGTAGCAAACAGCTGATCTTGAGAGTCCACGGCAACTTCGGCAGCTAGATTTGGGATGCCACGACGACAGCGACACTCGCGTTCGTTCGTACTTTTTAGCCTTGACTTCTAGTAGCTAGTGTCAACCACCACGACGTTCGTCAGCGTGACAGACCGGCTTCTGTGACATCATCTGTTGCTACTTCATTAGCAGATATGATGTACCAGCAGGATAGGATGTAAACCCACCCGCCGATGACGCACTGCATGCACCATGCTCCTGACTCCGACGTCAAATATCGGTTTCTTGTGAGTCTCTATAGTCACGACTGATGCATTTGCACTCGGTTTTTAAACGCGAATGTCGTCTCTAAAAACGTAATGATGATAAAAAAAGTTTTGCCGTGTTCAAGCAGGGCACAAAGTACCACACAATGTGCCTTTACCAATTCATCATGGATAACGGTTAAGACACATTCTGTTTACCTTTACCACTTTTTCAGTCGGCCGATTATTACCTTCAATATGGAACAGGAGACAGATTGGCCACGCTTATGATCTACGTAAGTAAACATCCTTTTTTTTTGTTTCTCAGACGCTTGGTCGCGCTAATCTTCGTAGAACATTCCCAAGTTTCAGATTCATTAACAATTTTTTTTATAGTTTTGTGTTGCAATTTACTCATCGTTGTGTAGCGTTTAGCGTATCCCCTGTCCAGTGAAATAAATGCTTGGGCTATAGTCGGTAGCAAGTTAAGAATTGAGGGGCTTCTCCTACCTATTTCCACTAGATTTCATTGAAGGCAGGAGAAGGCGACCTTCTCTCCAGCGTGCGTTATCTCTGCTTAAAAACCCTTTAAAAACCCTGACACGCCAAAAATTTTTCATGCCAGGCGTTGAAATGGCATATCAGGACATTACAAAAAAATTGTTTCACTATAGAGTTGCGTAGTTTTTTTTTTATAAAAAATAAAAATAAGAGGCCAAATTCAAAGTTCCCGCCGTGCACTGTGACGTAATTAACAGTGTACCGCAAGGTGTCGGGGCGGTCAGAAGGGAAGGCATCGCCGGAAGTCACGTGAGTTGTATCCCCCCTTGTGCGTGTAATATTTTTTTAAAGTATTTTTGTTATTTTCCGCACCTCCACGAGCGATCCAAGCAGACAAGGTTTCTTTTATTTGCTTTTCATCGCCTAATGTTGCTGTGAAGGTAGAACAAGCGGAGTCAGTGAATTGACGTGATCAACTACAATGCCTAGGAGGTGCTGTGTGAGGGACTGTCCCGGTATTTCAGCAACAGAAGAAGAGATCACACTGCATGGATTTCCGAGAGACATACATGGGCTGCATGTGTACCTAGTACACAAGTTCTACACATGTTCTAGACAAAACACGTACTTTATGCTCGACGTTTACTTGTACTTGGTACACTCGCCAGTTCGTATTCTTTAGACGGCCGGCATCTTCAGTCTGGAGAGTATCCGATGATTCAACGACCTCGGTGTCTGAACCGTCAGCAATGCGATCTCGGGCGTGTCGAATGCTAGCAATCCTAATTTCTGCGAGCGTTCTAAAATATTTTTTTTCAAAACTCAATAGCTTGTATTGCGCCCAGTATGCGCTCTGTACTATCGGACTCGACGGCATGCACTCGTACACTGGCTTGTACTCGCAACGCTTTCATCATTGACCTCCATCACGTCGATCTACTGACTCTTCGTCCTCAACTTTTACAGCACGCGAACTAACCAACGGTGCAGCGATAAAGAGCTAGTGGAACTGAAACTTCGTTTTCTACGATCGCTCGTACAACGAGCAGGATAAAAATAAATAAAAAGAGTCTTAGGCACGGTCGCGGAGAGCACGAGGAGTGAAACTCAAGTGACTTCCGGCGAACCCACTTTTAGTGACGTAGGCCGATGCCTCCCTTCTGACCGCCCCGACACCTTGCGGTACACTGTTACGTCACAGTGCACGGCGGGAACTTTGAATTAAGCCTCGTATTTCTATTTTTTATAAAAAAAACATTACGCCACTATATAGTGAAACAATTTTTTTGTGACGTCCTGAATGCCATTTCAACGCCTCGCATGAAAAAAATATTTTTTTCGGCGTGTTAGAGGCTCTTTAAGCGAAAACAGGTAGGGAGAGCTTCCTGAACTCTAATTACCCTCTTAGTGACTCTTGATGGTATACTAATGACCGCTTTACTAAAGTGCGCACCGTTTAATAGCTCCTGCGGCATATATCCGAGTCCACCATTGCTTCGGGCACGCACCCTGTGCATGCGTTGAGCAAGGCTGCGTCAGTGTACGGCGTGAGCTCGGCTTAGTCCGTATCGTGAACGAGTGCTGCGTCAGCATTTGGCGAGGACCCGGATGTATGAATGAATGTTTGAATGTTTTTTTTCCCGGAATCAACCGAAATGGTTTCTGTCCCCAAATGCAGCGCTTTCCAGCAGCACACAGTTTACAGAGTTAACGCTTAGTAATAAACAAGATATTAATTTTTAGAATATACCAGAAAAACAAGCTGGTTATTACATACAAATTCAGATAATAAGGGGTCATCACTGCCCACCATGAATGTCCTGAGATCCCTTTTAAATTTACTAAAATCGTTATTAAAATCTATGTGGTCTTTAATGTTATTCAGAGCTTTACTGACTTGATATTCTATTGTTTGTGTTCCATAATTTGTACGGGTCTGAGGGGGCCGTCTATGTTCGTGTCGAAGAGGGTATGCATGCGTTACAGTCACCTAAATCCGTAACATATAGTTTTTGTTTGTCAATCAGTTGTAATAATTTAAAATAATATATCTGATTCACACTTGAGAATGCTATATTTTTTCAAAAAGTGGTGCAGTGTGTGATTGTATTTTACCCTTATAATTTTCAAGTTGGCGCAACATTGTTTTCTGCAGTGTAGCAACGAGTAATAGTTTGTGGTCGATGTCGTGCCCCACACTAGAAGACAATAACAGAGCCTAGAGTAAAAGAATGAAGAATATAAGTTTTTCTTTAGCCATGTACCCTTCGTGCTCAAGCGATGGTGACCTCCGAGTGTTGCATGTTGGGGGTTTTTGGAAAGGGTATATTGCCACGCGCGTCTCGAGCAAGCGCGCCCATGGCCGAATGGCTATCGTTCTTGGCTCCTACGCGAAGGCCCGAGCCCGACGCCTGAAAGTCGACGCACCTTTTTGCTATATTTTTGTAAATGTCGCGTTCTGGTATATTCGACAGCCCTAGTTACTTGTTCGAGGTCCCAATGTTCTGCGCGTCGAAACTTCTGCGCAGATTATTCCAGAAGGCCGCGCGTGTGCATAACGGGCTTGCAGTGGCGAGCCGCTGGTCACTTCTCGCCCCAGCGCCAGGTCCTGCTCTTACGCCGCCATCGACGCCTGCGACGCTAGCCTTCTTCTATTTTGTTTCGGGTACAAGTGTCGCCTGTTGCCGGGTCACACTGCTCATGCATCATACAGAAAGAGAGTCTAAACACGAGTCACTGCAATATCCCTGGTTCGAGTGCCGCGTGCCAAGTTTCCTACCTTAACTCATTGCCATGGGACATTCGAAGCACGTATTTTGCGGCGACTCACGCTCTAATCGATGCAGACCACGGTGATGCAGACTGTCATTTGTATGTTGTATAAGCAGTGTAACCCCGCCTTAAAACGTTTAGTTTCCTGCAGTTATTCATCTCCTCATCAATTGTCATTCGTGACAATATAATAAGACAAATGTCACCAAGACACTTGGTTAGTTTTCATTTTTTTAATATGTTTCGTCGTTTCGTTCTACGCACTTTGAAGATGTTGGAAGCTGCGATTTCGCAGTCAGGCGTATCGCCGCTTTGCGTGCAACGGATAGGCCACTCGTCTTTCAACCACGAAGTGACTGGCTTGCTGCGGTGCGGTCATTAAAGCATATTTTAGTGTTTTTCTTTTTTGCTCACCAATTTTCAAAGTCCTACATTTGGCGAGGGGATCGACCTAAAGGGCACTTTGCCCCGCTTGTTTTCCACAGGGCTCGCGGGTGTTTACCCCATACAAAGCCTGTGCACTGAATTCGTTACGTCACCTTCCTCGATCAGGGGCGGGCACAAGTTGGACACGATTTCTGTGTTAGTGTTTGGCTGCAACTTGTATTCAATTGGTGCTTTACTCATTAAACACGCGCTCTAGACGAATGCCGGCGCAGTAAAACCCCTTCGTGCTTTAAAAAGTAGCGCAAGGTGCGTCGATGAACGAGGCCTGTGCAACGTGCAGCCCTTGGAAAGATCATGGCGGAACAGCGCAGCGCTGGAGCCAGATTTCAGATGCCATGTTCTTCCCAGAGGTGGCGCGCGGCACGTGTCTCGAGCATTTCCACAACAATGAATGGCGCCATTTTTCCTAGGATAGAGGGGCTTTACGGGGCAGCACTCAGCAACGCCAGCCGAATGCTGCGGCAGAAGCACGTATATACATTATTCATGTTGTTATCCCTCATAGATATAAGTTTCAACTTAGCCGCTAGGACCGCGATCAACAATTAGATTTCCTTGTTTAATGGAGAAATTCAATTGATATCCCAAAAATGTAGTTTGGAAATGCTGTTTGGCAACAGAAGCCGTAGGAACACCTACGAATCTCAAGGGTTTTCGGCTTGAAGGTTTATAAACACCCGTGAAACCGTGGTTCTAAATTTCAGTGGCAAATTTAAATCAACGGCAGCACTGATTAAATTACAAGAGTTCTCTCGAGCACTCGGACCTAATCATAACTTTTTTCAGTGTATGGCGAACCTGTATTGTTATTTGTTACAGATGACTGACGTCGAAGAAGGTGGTGCGACAGTCTTTCCAAGCCTCGGAATAAGGCTGACACCCAAAAAGGTTCATGTCTTTTTTTTTTATTTCTCTGCTGTTTACCACCGAAATACCAAATGTTCTAAAACAACTAACAGCTTAAAAGAAAGGCAGCGCGGCTCTATGCGCCTCTAAGCTTTTCCTCTTTCATCGCCGTTATATCGGTGAACATAACGCCTTTCCAGAATTTATTACATAAATATTATCGAAGGTAAAGACGCGTGTTTTCTTTCTAGGAAATCATAAAAACTGAAAAGTATTTTTTTCGGTATGATTTATTCTGGGTGTCGTGATACTCAATTTCTCGCCCTGCGTTAGACAACATCTCCCCAGTCTTGTTATGTGCCTGATAGCGACACCGCCAAACTCTCAAAACGGTGAATACCACGGTTTAATTCTTTGAACATTGGGCAGATCTCGCCTATGCTTATTTATGAACTGTCGTTGATCTGTAGCGGGTGATTTCCTGTCGTGAAACCACAGAAGCAGACCGCGCTTTCACGGTTGAAGCATGTTGAAACAGCTGATCGCAGCGCCGCCTATAACTTAAGCCAAAAGAAAAATTCCATGAGTCGACCTAGGTAACGTTACAACTTCCGTCTTTTTACTGGTTATAGTTTATAAGATAATATGTTTCTTTATCGGGAAAAATACTATGCTCACAGTTGACTTGATCTTACCAATCCTGTGCAGTGCTGTCAAATGTATAGGCGCACATGCTCAGCTCTGTCACAGGCTTTGTTTTTGCGATAGTTCATTTAAAGGGGCCGAGGACAACCCAAAATAAATTTGTTTTTATTGTCCTAAACATTTCAATTTTACCACGTCACTCTGAACACCTCAACAATAAAGAATGCCTAATATAGCCGTCTTGCTGGGTGCAAGGTAACGCTCCGGCCTATAGATCCTCATGAGGCGTGAGTTCAAATCAAGGCTGAGGTCCACGTAATCTGACGGGGGCTTAGTGCGGACAAGATGCCGCGTCACCGAGATTTTGGTTGGACGAGATCGCCGGGCGGTTCAAATTAATTTTCAATCTTTCACCGGGGGCGGGCCAGATGCCCTTTGTTGGTTTGGAACGTGAAATACCCGTACTTCTTTCGATAGATTGGCCCTAACACGAATGTTCTTTGCGCAGGGTGACGCCGCGTTCTGGTGGAACCTAAAGGCAAGCGGGGAAGGAGACAGGCTCACAACGCACGCCGGTTGCCCCGTCCTCTACGGATCCAAGTGGAGTGAGTTTGAATAAGTAACACTAAAAAAGCACGTCGCCATCCAGAGACAAAGTTCATCGAAGAAAATTTTGGAAAAACCTTTGTTACGCCATTCATGTAACCCAGCACGCCATTAGAGCCACTGAATATGCGACGGCTGGAGAACATCCGCACTTTAATTCACGATTTTCTTGCGGGCATCGCCATTTTTGTGCGTAGTGCGCAGTTCGAATCGTCACGATTCTAAAGTGCGACTTTCTAAACTTTAGAAACGGTGTCGCGAAGCTCAGGCGATACAGTTTATAGCATGAAAGGATCGTTGGCGAGGTGTTCGGCATTTCGTGACGCCGAGATAAAAGCATGGCCACGAGGCTCGACACTGATTGGTTGACGGGTTGGAGAGGAGCACCGATGTGCTCGACGGCTGATTGGTTAACGGGGAGGTCATGTGACCAGAGGGGTAAGCGAAGAGAAGTGAAGTACTCGAGTAGGAGCCCGACCACACGTGCACTGAAGGAGAGGAGCTCGTGAGTATGTAAGGATCTGGAAAATCACCAGGTTTATCAGCCCGATTAGCGGTAGTATATCGCTTCATTCTGGGAACAGCTATCAAGTGCACGTACATATGCTGCGCGTTAAACTATCTGATGAAGAGCGCCGTGAACGTAGGCGTCTGGCGTCTGGAAACTCAGAGTATCGCTGAAACGTTTCTGATGCTATAACGTTTCACGTACGCAAACCAATTGCCTACCATATAATTTTCTCCGTCACGGACTGTTGTGACATTTCTAGAGTATAAAATCGGATGCTGTGTGTTTCAGATAACGCTTCGAGTAAGTGGCAACAACGATTTTAAGCCTCAAGATGGCCGAAGGGCTGTTACTCTGAAGGGTGACTTATTGAGTGGCTGTAGGAAACGTGATTTCAAGACCTCATTGTGAGCTCTGAGAGTGCAGGTGTGCAAACCGCCAAGTGTACGTGCATTCTCAAAGAACACGGATTGCCCCACACCTTCGTGTTTTGTTGTGCTTGTAAAAAGTAGCAGCATTTTAAATAAACAGAGGAGAGGTGTGCAGTCCGGCCGTAAAGCCCTACTGCAGATAGCTTCACAACTTCGGACGGCTGAAGATCTCAACTAGATCTATCCACAGAGATCATTTTTTCTACAAAAAACAAACAAACAAAAATAAACTGATATACCGCAACTGCCGTATCAAGCGACAGCTGCGAGTGATCCGTGTGTTGACTTACTTCGTCCTTGCTCTTTTCGGACGCATCTAAACTTTTCGAGCGAACCTTGCTTTGGGTCGTGCTCACCGTTTGTATAAAGGTTACGTTTCTTTGTCTCGCAGTCGCCAACAAGTGGTTCCTGTCCTACAGTAACGTGTTCCGGCTGCCCTGCTCCACAGACCGGAATGTCTCTCTGGCGCCCCTCGTCTGAACCTTCTCCGAAGACTTCACGCCGATCCCTGTACAATGTCGCCATAACGCCAGCTCTCAGTGTCATAGCCCGGCCTCTTTATCAGCCACAGATATATTGGAACAATCGCTGCTTGCAATAAAATCAAATCGGTCAGATCGATATGCATCATGTGTCACCGACAGCGTTAAGAGAACTTAGGGTGTCGTAGTACACGAACATTTTCTTATTTCTCCGCGGCTAATAAGACAATTGTAGTTGATAAGAATGCCGAAGAATGAATCACAGAGTGAAATTAGTAAACTTAACAAGGCTGGTCCTGCGTTTCTTTTCTTTCTTTAACACTTAGTTACTAATATTTTTAAGCCAGCGAGAGCTTAAAAATTCAGGACATGGCTTAATATGTTCACGCGGCTTGCTTCGTGATTTGATATTCGGCTTTGTGATCGGCTAATGCAGCACGGTCACAGGCTGCAAAACGATGATAAGACGCTCCAGTCTCTCTGCCTTCTTATGATGTCAGTGACTAGGTATAGAGGAACGCAAATTGGTTTAAAAAAGGTTTGTCGATTTGATCCGCCTATTCGCAGACAGCAAAAAGCACGTGGGCACTCTAAGAAAAAGAAAAGGAGGAAAAAGTAGCCGCGCCGTTTTCCTCTCTTCTACTGACGCCGCCCCAACCAGGCATAGAAGAAGCGAGAGAAGTTCCTCCATCCTGCCTCATCTCCGCTCGGATTCGTTTTTCAAACACGTGTCACACGTTGTTGTGTTATTTTTTTACACGTTATTCAGCTGGTTGAGCGTCATCGACAACGCAGTGCTGCCTATAAGTCAGCATCCCATCAGTGTAAATAATATTTGTAATATAACAGTAAATATCTGTAAACTTTCGGTCAGAAGAATGGGATGATTTTGTTGCATTAATATACAGACAATTCTATTGGTTAAAAAACAAAGGTTCTTTTATTGGTCAATAGCGCACATATTTGGTAAATAAACTGTCTAAAGGTACTTGTATCATCTGTAAAAATAGCTTTATTACACTAAAATAAACGTCGTTTTTTCTTAAACAAACACTCTACAAAACGTCCCCGTGAGAAGGTTTGATATTCGAGGTCAAGCTCTCTTTGGATACCTTAAATTATTGACGAGGAAAGTACTGTTCTTAGTGTGAGTTTTAGTAGTTGCGTTGAAAAACAATAGCGAAACAAATCTAAAGAAAGTTATGAAATACGTTACGGGATACACAATTCACATTAGGGTAGTCATAAAACCACTCTTAGATGTGCTAGTGAATAATAGATGCTAGTTTCGAGTCAAATAAGTTAGTGGAGGTCAGAGTGAAGCACTTCACTTCACTTCACCTGACAACGACGGTGGTGACGTCGTGGCAACGATGTGTGGAGATGTCTTCCGTAGCTGGTGCAGCTGCCGCTGGGAGTCGTCTGGGACAACGGAACATCGTCTTCACGATACGGCCCGGTTGGTCCTCGCAAAGTTGCGCCTAGTCTTTTTCTTTTCGTCGACGGGCTCCCAGGAAGCGTCCCCAGTCAGCAGCTCGTGCTCGCTGTTTTAGCCACTTCTTCCTCTCTCGCCTCCTTGTTGTCCCGTGCTTTTTTCTTTCCGAATCCTGGTCTTCTATCTTCGCTGCACCTCGTTGAGATGTCCGATCACAGTTCACCACAGTCCCGTTATCTGTAAGAAAACAGAGCTTATGTTATTCCTACATCTCAAATATTTGTAGTGAATAAACAGGGTAAACAAAGCCAGAGTACTGCAAAACAAAACTCAACTTTTCTCATTCCTGCAGTGCGAATGATCATTAAACCAGTTAACGAAGCCTAGTTAAAAGAAAATATTTTATGAAGGAATGTTTGTTCGCAATACAAGGGCTAGTAGATAAAAATTGAGCAGTCCTGTGTTATTCCACAGTACAGTCGGAGCGATAGCCGCCACACGTCGCGGCGAAGTCGTTGGGGTCATTCCATGCCAAAGTAAAGGCGGCAATTGTTTCATGTCTGGGATATGCACGAAAAATTATATTCAATAAAAAAGCCTCTAAACTCTAAAAAAAAAATCTTTTTTCATAAAAAAGTTATTTTTATTTTTGCTGATTATGCTTTAAATTTCTGCAAAATTTCATAAAACCCGGGTAGTTAAGAAAAGCATAAAAACAACGGTTAGTAACAACGCAAATTCAGTTGGGTGCCTAATAGCCTAATATCATGCCCTATGTTACTGTCAAATGCAAACATTGAAAGACGCCATTCTGAGTCCAGTTAGGAGCTCCAAATAGAAGATACTTTATGAGCTTTCTTTATTTTCCTTTTAGCCAACTTGCGTTTGGGTGTGAGCTGCAATACCTTTTTTCGTTTGTTCTCATAGAACTATAATACTTGAATTGCAGGTGTTAAATGTTCCAAAGCCTAGTTTTGTTGCGTTCTAATTTAATGAAAAAATCTCCAGTTTATGCAGAGATGGCCTTATTGATAGCCAGAAAAAGCAATGTGATGCATCGGTGCCTGCTACTTTTAAAATAACCAAAAGTTTAATGCATCTCGTCTCTTCACCATATAAATAAATTACAGCGCACTCATTTGTTGTTGCTCAGAAATTATGTATTAAAGGGCCTCTGACACGCCAAAAGTTCAAGGTGCCCGCCAGTGCCCTGTGACGTATCAATGTACCGCAAGGTGTCGGGGCGGTCAGAAGGGAGGTGTCGACCTACGTCACTAAAAGGGTTCGCCGGAAGTCACATCACTCACTTCGGTGCTCTCCACGACCGTGCCTAAGAGACTTTTCTTATTTTTTTATTCTGTCTTCTACGAGCCATCGTAGAAAACGAAGTTTCAGTTCCACTAGTTTTTTATCACTCGCACCGTTGGTTAGTTTGCAGGTGCGTAAAAGTTGAGGATGAAAAGTCAGTGGATCGACGTGATGAAGGTCAATGATAAAAGCGTTGCGAGTAAAAGTCAGTATACGAACGCATGCCATCAGTCCGATGGTACAGGGCCCTACTGGACACAATACAAGCTATTGAATTTTCAAAAATATTTTAGAACGCTCGAAGAAATTAGGATTGCTCGCATACGACACGCCCGATCGCACTGGCGAAGGTTGAGACACCGAGGTTGTCGAATCATCGGATAGTCTCCGGCTGAAGATGCCTGCCGCCTAGAGAATACGAACTGGTGAGTGTGCCCAAGTACAAGTAATCGTCGAGCATAAAGTACGTGTTTTGTCTAGGACATTAAAAGAGCTCGTTTACTAGGTTCACTGACCCCTCTTCTTTTACCTGTACAGCAACATTAGGCGATGAAAAGCAAATAAAAGAAACCTTGTCTGCTTGGATTGCTCGCGGAGATGCGGAGAATACCAAAAATATAAAAATAAATATTACACGCTGTGGCGGTAAGCTCAACGAGTGATACAACTCACGTGACTTCCGGTGATGCCTCCTTCTGACCACCCTGTCACCGTGCGGTACACTGTTACGTCACAGGGCACTGGCGGGCATTTTGAATCGGGCTTGTATTTCTATTTTTAATAGAAAAAACTACGCAACTCTAAAATGAAACAATTGTTTGGTGATGGCCTGATACACCATTTTTAAACGCTTAGGCATAAAAAATAATTTTTTTTTGGAGTGTCAGAGGCCCTTTAAAGATGGGCCTTTCCAACCATGCTCGATGCGCCTCACCTCGTAGGCGACGCACGCAGGCGTTCGCCAACGAGGCGTCAACAGTGTAAGGCGCCGACGCTAGGTCTTCAACTCTCTCCTGAAAACACACTTTATTCAGTTGGAAGTGGACGTTATGCTGACATACACGCATCCGTATCCTCTTTACTTTACGTAATGATACTGGCCTCTTAATTTCACTCTACTGCACAGGTAACTGCTGACGAGTGCAGGCCTTCATCGTCTGCTTCCCGAGTTTGGGAATGTACACTGCGTGCAGGCCTCGTCTGTCGTATGTCCAGATGTAAAAACAATTCAGACCGGATAGCTCTTCACCGATGCAAGTTGATAACAGTGATGTTGCTTCCCCATTGAACTTAAATGTATTTAGATATAACTAAGATGTATTGAAGTTTGTTGTAGCATCCACCAAGGACGCGCTGCCGAGATGGTGACGACGTCATGGAAACGACTACGTCACTATTTCTAAGCGTCATTTTGTGCAGGGCTTGTGGCAATCGTTCTGCGCGCTATATTAAAATCAGGAGTAAAGACGCGAACACTGATCAATGGATATGTCAGAAACTATTACCTTTTCGCATATTCTGTAAATTGGTCAAGCCTCTGATAGTAGTAGGCGTCAATACTGGCATTGAAACCTCAGTCATAGAACCATTAATTAAAAAGTTGATCAACAATTTCTCTAATAACCGACTTACCATGACAGTTAATTACCTCATTTAATGTCCGCCCAGCCTGACTCTCAGAAGGTGAAGACGGCACCCGCGTAACTCCCACCTCTTAATCAAACATACTTCCTCTCAAAATACTAGTGATTTCAGAATTCGAGAGATGTTTTGTTAGCCTCCAGTGTATTTCAGAGTCTAAAATACTGCTTATTGCGTGACCTCAGGGGTGTGAGGCGTCCGCCGCAAAGAGTGGAATGCTTTTTCCATAATCACACTTCTTCTGGTAGCACTACATGATCTATCAAAACAGATTTAAGTTCATTGGCGAAGCGACATTACTGTTATCAATTTGCATCGGTAAAGAGCAATCCTGTCGGAATGGTTTTATGTCTAAACATACGACAGATGTGGCCGACGCGCAGTATGCTTTCCCAAACTCAGGAAGCTGACGATGCAGGCAATGCGCTCGTCGGCATTACCCTTGGCAGAATTAGAGTAATATTAAGACGCCAGTATCATTACGTAACGTAAAGAGTATACAGACGCATGGAAGTCAAGAAAGAGTCCACTTCAACTTTATAAAGTGTAAAGTTTCTAATTACTCATACGATAGGAATTGCGATTTATTCCCTCTTCTGTATCACCTTTTTCTATCTTCGTCATCTTCCTTCTTGTTTTCCTCTTGTAACTGTTCATAGCGCCGTGGCTTTGTCGTCAACCTTTTGGGGTGATAGGGAACGATGTCTATAGCAGCCATTTCGGTACTGTTGTTTGGTCCCATGTAGTAGAGCGCCTTGAGGATTTCTTGTTGTTTGCATATCTATGATGACCATGTCAAGCACCAGAAAATGCGGTCTTGGAACCCTGCAGGCTATTTTCGTACTAAAATCATGTCTCCTGGTTGTATCTCTGGAGCAACAGTTCGGTGTCGTGTGTCGTAATTCCACCTTCATCATATGATATATATGTCTTTTTTGCTGCAGTGGGAGTCGTTTCTGTATCTTCAGTGTTATTTTGTCTATTAAGCCCAGAAGGTGATCTGCAGGCTAGCCATGGGCTGTCACAGCATGCAGTCGAAATGTGGACTACATGCCTAATTCAGCTGTGTGAGAATGGTTGTGATGTGCAACTGCTGCATCAAACACATTTCCATTCCCCAGTGAATTGAGGTGCACTGGTCATGAATTGTTTTATGTCGCGTATCACCCGTTCAGTTAATGCATTTTGCGTCTGGATTATAAGGAAGCGGGAAATTGAAGCTCCATTTTCACTTTCTTCTGCCAATCTTTGCAACTTCTTGCTGCGAAAGGCCAGGTCCATTACCTGAAACAATAACGTTCGCGTCGCTGGAAGGCGTCTCGTTCCATCAGTGAGAGTTGCAGAGTTCGTGTCTTCTCTGCCCGCCTTGGATAGCCACGATGCGCGTGCATTCATCAATGGCGATTAGAAATGCTTGTGTTTTATTTGCTCCTTTTGCGTTCTTTTTGATTTCCGCAAAATCAAGATGAATGGTCTCGAAGGGAATGTCAGAGTATTCAGGACATCGACTATTTTAGTCTCCCTGAGGTTGGTACTTGGCCTTATTTATTTGGCAGGCATGGCAAGTACGCACATAGTTTGTGATGTCTTCTTTCAATGTTTTTCCATGTGAATCTTTGCGTTAATTTCCAATAGGTTCTCCAAAATCCGTCATGTCCTCCTGATCCAGCACTTTCATGATAAAGTTGTAAGATTGTGGGAACCATAGGCTCCGGCATATGGAATTTCCCATCTCCTAATTTCTGTCCTGGGCAGCTTTCCAAAGTCGGGCGTGGTTGATGCTCCCAATGAGAGTATACCTCGGAATGGCGAGCCTGGAGAGAGCATCCGCGTCGGGAAGCTTCTCTGCGGGTCGGTGGGTAACGTCAAACAAGGACTGTTGAACTTCGTTGATCCATCTGGCAAGTCGTCCCTTCGGTTGAGCTCAATAGATAAGTTAGAGCTTGACTTCCCGCGAAAAGATTAAAATGCTCGACCTTCGAGGTAACTTGGAAAATACCTAAACGCCATGACCACTGCTAGGGCTTCCTTTTCTGTCGTGGCATAATTTTCCTGGCTTTTGGATAAGTGTACGAGTAATAGCCAACAACTTTTAACTGGCGGTTGGGAGGCTGTGTTACATGTCTCTGATAAATGACAGCCCCTGTGCCATAATGTGAAGCATCAGTACAAAGTTCGAAAGGTAGTTCGAAGTCGGGCAGTACCAAGAGCCGGGCCAGAAGAGATTACCTTGACCAAGTGCTCATACACTCTCTCGCACTCATCGGACCATACAAATGGCGTATCTTTCCGAGTTAGTGCTGTTAGGCACTTTGTTTTTGTGACATAATTTTTTATAAATGCCCGGAAATGTCCAGCAAGCCCGAGGAAAACACGAAGTCAATGTAGATCGTAGGGCTTCGTCAGCTTTGAAATTTTATGCCTTGATTCCTTTTTGGTGCTTTTTGTTTTTAGTCAAAAACTTGTCCGAGGACACCACTCTTTTTGGAAGAATTCGCTATTTTGTATGTTGATCTTCAACCTGGCAGTGCTGAGTGCTTCGAGACCTAAAGGCAGATGGTCGATGAGCTCTTCTCTTGTTCGGGAATAGACGATAATGTCATCGACATAGGCATCGCAGAAATGTCCCCAAAAATCATTGAGCACTTCATTCATCATCTTTTGAAACCAGGCTCCAGAGTTCTTCCAGCCGAATGGTAGCCGGTTGTATTCGAAGACATCAAATGGCGTAACGAATAGCAGTGAAGTGCTTTGTGTCTTCTTGTAGGGGAACCTGCCAGAAACCTTTGCAGAGTTCAATCCTGGAAAACAAACGAGCATCCTCCTGTTTCGTTGATGATGTCATCTACGCGTGGCATCGGGAACGGGAAAAGTTCTGTCTAGGTATTCATTTGGCGGTAATCAGTGTATAGACGGAAAGTGCCATCTTCCCTGGGTACGATGGTGATTGGGGATGCGAATGTTGACGTCGGTGGTCTGATGATCCTGGAATCTAGCATTCCTTGTAACTCCTGCTTGAGCCACAATTTGTTTTCGTGGGACATGCTGTCAGGTTTCTTTCACACTACGGAAGTGTGTCCAAGTTTGAAAGGAACCTCAATAACCGAGGTTAAAGGCGGATATGATTCGACACATACTAGATTCGAGTACGACGTATGACACTTCATCAGGACTCTTCACGATTCGAAGCATTTGAAGTTGGGTCACAGATTGTTGTCCAGTGTTCGCGTGCTGGTCTACTGTTATTTCGTCCTTTTATGAGATGTTCATTCGGAAGCGCTTCATATTGAGTCGCGGTAAAATGAAGACGAATTCGACATCATCTACGACTAGTGCCTCCACTGTAAGTTTCTGTCCATGGAACTCAACATCCAATGTTGTCCAGTTGTCCATCAGCTTAACAGTGTCGTCATAACTGTGGACTTCGATGAGCGTTCCAGTTCGTATGTTTGCTGCGTCCACGATATTCTTAATTACAGGGCTGACGGATGCTCCGGTGTCAACTAGCGCATCAAAATGTTTAGCACTGACGACAACGGGAGCGTAGAGGATGTTGTATTTTACCAAGTAAACAGTCGCCTTTTTCGTCATCCGGTGGGACTGTCCACCCTTATTTACACTTTCTTTAATTCGTCATCAGCGGCACGGTCCACAGTTTAGTTCAGTGAATTGGGTCTTGACTTATTTATCCAGGGCTTGCTGCCTGCATGGCTTGCTGGGAAGCCGTTGTCGCGATGGGGGTTGAAGGTCGAACTTCTGGGGTTATTCGCTGGCCGTGGTTGTCAGAAAGAAGTGGGGTAGTCCGTGCTCACTCCCTTCAGTGAATGAATGAAGGACCTCGGTGGTCTTTGGGTTTTTGTGATCGCACTTGTCTCTGTGCATGTTTGTTAATGCCATGGATGAATAGAGTGATGATCGATGTTTTCGTTAAGTTGTGGTCAGCGAGCTGAAAACGTCTTCGCTTCTCATAGAAGTAATCGAGCAAGCTGACTCCTCGGTGCTTGTGGAAGATTGCCTAATCCCATCGTTCAACCGCATTTTTCTCAAATAAAGTCTTCAAGCTGTCCTTCCAAAGATCAAACGAATCGTCAGTGTGCTCACAGATACGAAGTTCATACCTATTTTTCGCGTTCCCTGTAAGAAAGAGTCGCAAATTTTGTATTCGTTCGGTGTCTTATATCCAACGATTCTTTTCGCAGGCGTACTAATAGAAGTCAAGCCACGTAGCCGCAGCTGAAGATTCGCCGTCGAACAAATCCGGCTTCACTGTTTCTTCCCGTCTGTGTGTGTCCACTCTCATAGCTTCGGTCATTGTAATCATAAACTGTTTCTGTTTTTCGAGTTGAAATACTCTGCATTTGTAGCAGTTCAGAAACTACGGCTGCCATAGTCCTGGCTACCCGAAGCCACTTGACGTGAGGTAGTGGTCGGCTTCTGGAACCACTCTTGGAAATCCTGCATCCTGTGGTTTAATTTCACTGTTTCGTTTTCGATATCGGGTCTTACGGAGACACTTTCGCTTTACTGGTGATAAATTTGATGAGCTCGTGCGCTGCTAGCCAGCGGAGTTAGGTGAACTGGTTCCTCACCGTCCAGCTGGTAGCTCTTTGGACAGGTTGTCTTTTTCTCCATGATAAAAACATATTTGGATCCACATCTTTCAAAGGATCCTGTCGGCTGCGCCAAATGTAAAGGTTTCAAATTACTCATACAATAGGAATGAAGATTTATTCCCTCTTCTGCTTTCATCTTTTTCTATCGATCTTCGTCGTCTTCCTCCTGTTCTTTCTCCTGGAACTGTTCATAAAGAGCTGTTTTCAGAGGGGCATTGAAGACCTTGCGGCTACGTCTCACAACGTCGACGCCTCGTTGGCGAACGCCGGTGTGCCTCGCGTACGAGGATGGCGCCTGGAGGCATGGTCGGAGGGGCTCATCTTTAAAAAGAATTTCTCAGAACAACAAAAATTATTTTTATAATTTTTTGATGTGATGAACAAATGAGGTGGATTGAACTTTTGACTATTTCCAACATTCCGGGCACTTCTGCCAACAGCGCTTTTCCTGGCTCTGATATGCTTAGCCGTCTATGCATAAATTGGAGAGTTTGTCATTTAATTAAAACGCAAACAAAACGAGGCTTTGAAAATTGATTACAAGAACATTCAATTATTAGTCTTAGAGAAAAAAAAAGAAACGTAACTTACTTCTAAATCCAAGTTGACTAAGAAAACAATATAATAAATCTCATAAAGTGTAATCATTTTGGAGCTCATATTTGAACTCAATAATGGCGTCTTTCAATGTTTGTATGTTAGTGTAAGATAGGGCATATTATTATGCAGATTGGGTGCCCACCTAAATTTGTGTTGTACGCAACCGTTTTTTCAGAATGTTTTTCTTAACTACATCGAGCTTTATGCAAACTCAAAAAGTTAGAGCTATGATTTCAGCAAAATAAAATTTACTTTTACAAAAAGAATACTTTTGAGTTCAGAGACATCTTTATCCATGCATATTAACTTTTTTGGCCCATATCCCAGATTTGAAAAATTTTGCCGCGTCTCTTTTGGCATGGAATGACCCGTTTGACATCGGTGTTTTGTTCGCGCAACCGCGCATGCGTGAACAAAAAGGCGTTCGGAACAAAATAGACATCTTACCATTTTGTTCAGAACACTCTGTACGCAAAGCACCTCGGTTGCATCGACGCTTTTATCCGCTAATTTTGTCCAACGAGCTAAGCGAAGCCATTAGAAACAGCAAAGTTCCAGAGCACTGCCAGCAATGCACTGGGCTAAGGTGGCTGAAGGTTTTCCTGGGTCTCCCTTTCCGGAGGTGCAGTATGGGACGACGGGGCCTGGAGCGCCGCCAAGAGGTGTGTACGGGTGGTAGGTGCAGTGAATTACAAAATTTTTTTGATGAGCCATCCGGAGACTGTTACCTTGCGCAGCCGCGTCAACGGGGAAGGGGGGGGGGTAGGTTACCACGCGCCCGCTGATACACCCGCCGTCCCCCGTTGCGCCTCCGAAAAGGAGACCCGTTTTCCTGCCGGGTGCCTGCGCGTCTTCTGCGCCACGTTTGAGTCTGTTTCCTGTTACCGAGTGCGCATCAGATGATAAACGTGATTTTGTATTACCGCGAGTCACCAACATCGCCGTGGCAGTGTCGTGCATTGTCAACAAAGTCTGGAATCGTCGTCGCCGTCTCCACGTGTTCCGCGTACCAGTGTTCTAACAGCGAGACGAGATTATCTCTGCGGTCGCAGGCTGACATTCTGCTTTACATTACAGGCGTTTAATAAGACGGCTTGAACGATTCTCATGCAATCGATCGACCTGCGAATAATCATGTTGGAACGCTGGTCTAAAAAGTATCTCCTACCGTACCGTGGCCAATGCAACTGTCGTTTGCGAAGCCACGTTGCCCCATCCCGGTAAGCGATTTAGGATTCGGGAAAGGACTGCAGTCCTTCCGGTATAACGGAAAGGAAGCACGTATACGTTATTTACAGTTAGTAATATTAGCGTTAAAGGAAATCAGACAAACCGACTGATGTGGCGCAAGGTAAGTTTGCTTTCTGTCATAGCCGGGTTATTTTTAGCTGCCACCGTTCTAGTGTTTTCTTTTTGGTTTTTGTACTGCGAGGAGTGAGCTCTCCAAAGGCGCGCATGGACATTTCGAAGAACTGCAGCTGCGGATGGGGCCTGTTGTTTTGCCGTATTGTTACGCCAATCACCGAGGTGATTTTAAGACATCAAACTACACACCGAGCCATTGTTTCTTTCTTTTTTTTGGACAGGTGGTGTTTGTTCGCAGGCAAAGATGCCCGTGTTTTAATGTAAGGTATCGCTTTTCCGGAACTAAAAATATGACCTCTCTTTATTTGCCTAAAAATGAAGTCCGAATTGGTATTCTTAAATTGTTTTCAGCACATTTGTAGAATGCGAGCAAAAATAAGTAGATCTACTCATCACCACTGGAGGAAGCGGAGACATTGTGTTGTAGTCAGGTGACGCCAGCATACGACCAACATTGCAAGATCAACTCACTTAAGCAACCTCCCATATACGCTGCTTCCACAAGCAGAGCCTTCCTTTAACCAGGAGGTTCGCCTACAGTCGCTCGACGCCTCGGTTTCGGGGACGGTTGATGTGGTAACTACAGTGTTTTATCTAGAATACACAGGCTTTGAAGCAATCTTCTAACTGGCGCTTCACCGTAGCGTCTAAGAAGAATACTGTTTTGAATGAAAGCCTCTGGATGGCGCTTTGACCAACGGGTGGTTGTCTTGGGAAGAAAGGTACCCCTTAAAGAAAAAGGGGGTACTTGAAATATATTTTAAATATATTCAATACATGTATTTATTTCTAATAAATCTGAAATTGGTTTTGTCGGCATTCAGCATGCATCTGGAATGCACCTTAAGTACCGTATTTTCCGGGATGTAGTACGCATATTATACATGTTTAAAACTTGAAAGTTTAGGCTGTGCGAACTTTCTACGCGTGCGGATTCTACAGGAATTTTCGTTTTTCTAGATCGCTCAGTATGACAAGACCTGACGGATTTTGTGAATGAAAGAGAATGTTAATAATGATTTATGTAGAATACAAGGTTCTTTGTGAGCTCAGAAAGCAGACCTTTGTCAAGAAATGCCGTGCATGAGAAGATTTGTGTGTCGACTAAGCACCAGGTGCGGACCATGCACGGCGTGCAGACTACGCACGGCGTGCCGACTATGCACCGTGTAGGGACTATAAAGCAAAAACGTTCAATTTTGAACCCAAACTTGCCCCTGCTGATTTTACACCGGGTGCGGAATATAGTTTGAAAAGTACTGTACATCAGAAATAAAATTCCAAATATAGTACAGAATACCTAACAAAGAAGCTAGAAATGTATATGGAAAGTACATTCCAAATATATTTACTACGCGCATCTATTTTATATTAAATACACCTTTATGACTGGAATCCTGCATGCATTCGGAATGCATTTTAAGTACATCGGAAAGAAAATTTTTATCTTTTTTTGTAAATACATCGTAAAAGAGCCATAAATACATTTAAATTGCATTCCAAGTGTAGTACGAGTGTATTAGAAATACTATATGATTTTTATACATTATTCATTACGCGTATACACGATGCAGTGATGCGCATATTATTACTAACATTTTTGCAATGAGCCGTCGCAGCCTGTCGCCGCGAGGCGTCGTGAAAAGGTGGGCTGGGTCAATGAATACGTGCTCGAGTGACAAACGCGGGATGAAATGTCCCTACAGCGTGCAATTCGCGTAACGAGCGTCGATGACATGTCAGTGTCGACTAAACATGTCCCTAAAACGTGTATCCAAGAAAAGTTGTCTATAAAACGCGTTTCCACGAAATGCGGATAGCATAGAAAAGTTAGTATTCTAACGGCAGTTGTTACTCCATTCCAGACAGCTAATGGGAGGTGACTGCCGGTAGAATTTCATAGAAACATTTTCTCCCGGCTGCAGTCACTGCCTAATTCTAGAGGTAATCCGGAATAGTACACGCGTAGAAGAACGGTCAATCGTTGCCGAGAAGTAGGTTTCAGTGCACTCACAATGAAATAGCGGAATGATGTAATCCGAGATATATGTCGACGCGGGCACAGCAGATCAAGGACAGAAACACGAAGACGAGACGGAAGGGCACCGCGAAGATTCAACACGATGTGGCACAAGCTGGCATTTGCCGAACCAAACACTAAACTCATCTCCAGAATTTCTTTGGCTTCTTTGAAAAAATCGCTTGTTGCCTATATACTCTTCTGTCTTTCTGAACACTATAAGCTTTGGTACACTTCGAATACGTTGTCGCGGATGATATACAATGTACCACTGAAATCCACGGCAGATTCGCGGGCCGCAGCACACACGAAACTAGGTCGGCAAGCAGACATTCCGGGATTGGGAACCGCTTCTACGACGCCCGTCAATATATCACCACGTGATCACGCTCCTGCCGTTACCCAAGCGCAGAGAGTGGAGTCAAGTGATAAAGAACAGGCGGTTGATTGGTCCGGCGAACGCGCACCTTCTACCATGCTTTCAGCTTAGGGAAAAAGGGAAAGAGAGAGAAGGAGTAGGAAAGCAGAGCTGCTTTAAGGACAGAAGAGGGGTGGGCTGACAAAAGGCTAATCTTCAAGGGTCATCCTAACCATGAACACTCGCAAGAGGATTTGGCATTTGTATCCTCTTTAACGGCCGACGTACAACCTCGGTTTTCTGCAGGGAAGATAATTCTCCTAGCGTGCCCCTCTCTTAAGCTGCGAGGGGGAGCCAGGTTGCGGCAGAGGTAAAACGTGGAGAGGATATAGAAAAGGCAGGTGGCTGTCAAAAAAGTGGAAAAAGCGAAGAATGTACGTCAGGCCTTTAAGTTCGTCGCAAAGTTGATAGTGCAGTGATTGCTATGTGCGTCGCCTTGACCGTCATTCAGGTGCCTTGCTCTGTCTTATCGCCAGCTTGGAGACTAGTCACGTGACCCTAACGGGAGGCGCAATTGGCCTAAAACGCGCATAGCGTCTACTCCGCTGTCAATAGCTAGTGAACCATACAGCTCTATACGAAAGCTAGTTTTGAGTTCCACAGAAACTGCCCAGCCCAAAAAGTAAACAAAAACGGGAAGTCGGAGAAGCCTCATAGCTTGGGTGTCCTGCGTTTTCGGCTTCTATTTTTTCGCAATTCGGCGTACTTTTTCGGTGTTTATTTTAAAAATTCAATTTTCGGTTTTTTCGGCGTATATTTACGCTCACAAAAGTTTATCGTCTTTTTCGGTGATTATAAAATAAACACCAACGGACACCGGATCAGATGATCCTTGTAGCTCTGGTATTTGTGATCACTCAAAAAATAACGGCACAGATACATTGAAAAAGAAATGGACACTTTGTTTGGCAAAATGTGTGCAACTGTAAAAGGATCAAGAAAAAAAACATAGCACTACAAACAAGTCAGATATGAAGCCTATGCCCAAAAAACATGAAACTTCACCTTCTGTACATCAGGATTAGCGAGACTTTCCCAGGCTCTTCTCTGCCGATCCGCACTCTTCCTCTTCCTGTTAATATGACCCTGAGCTTCGAGCATGCGCCTCTCAACGCTTACACTGGACCACTGGCAGGTTAAGGAGATGAAGCGCTGCCTGAGCCCAAAGAGACACGGTGCGACGTTTTGAAGCACAACACAACATGCAGAGCTTGCTTGAAATCAGTCTTCCACAAAACAAGTTTGAAATTACGCTCGTACTTGTCGAAGTCATGGGGCATTTTGGACTTCACGTTCCGATCGATGATGCGCACATTAAACCAAAACGTCGTGATGGCATCCGTGTATCCCATGCATATCGGACACGTTTCGATAGAGACTGCCGTTCCAACTTTTCGCCACGGGTCTCTGCGGTACGACTGGAAGGTCAAAGTGACCTTTTCCGGTTAAAACTGGAATTTTGGAAATGGATTCAACGCATCACCTTTATCGGTTTTATCGGTTTAAAATCGAAAATGCCGAACCTAAAAAGTTGACCTTTTTCGGTTAAAACCGAATTTCCAAAAAAATTGGTTTCGGCGCACTTTTATCGGTTTCTTATCGGTTTAAACAGAAAACTCCGAACCCTACTTATAGCCTATATCATAAATCGAGATGCAGTACCAACCCCGACTTCTCGGTAAGAACACGTGGGTGGGTTGTTTCGAATGCCAGTAACAGGTTTAGTTACATCAACACAATCCTTCCGAGTAAAACGGTTTTTGCTATTAGCCACTTGCAAAATCTACGGCGCAACTTGTTTCTGGGCAACAATTTCTTTTTTTTCGTTGGTTCAGTTTTAACTGCTGTCGTCAATAAACAACGTGTGCACCATGATGGCAACACAAGTAACGAGGTTGTGGGTTGAAGAAGGTCAAAACGACTTTAATATTTCAGAATAAAAAATAAGAAAGATCAGCAACAGCGCTTGCCGATTTCGTAACCCGCAGAATCGTGAGGTAATAGGAGCTCCCTGTAAATTGGCGGCACACCTCACGATTAAAAAATTAGATATTTGTTTCCGGGCGGTAAAAGGGGTTTCTCACGTATGCCTTCGTCATTTTGGACTCGGGCATCCACGGACATTACGCAGCTGCTTATACGCCGCTGTCGAGGTTAGTACTACTGCTGTCCCGTTGTCAACGACGCTTTATCGCGCCATAGACCATTTGCTGTCTTACCCAAGCATCACGGAGAATGCAGGGATTAGTGTTCCACGCGCCACACGCGCACGCCTTTCCTGTATAAATGATTCGAAGTAAATAACCAAAAGAAAGCATTGACGAACGCGCGCAAGATGCCATTTGTTTTAGGTTTTTGCTTTGGAAAAGTTACTACTGCTGAGGCCAGCACGTGCGGCGCGTGGAACACCAATCCCTGCATTCTCCTTGATGCTTGGGTAAGACAGCAATAGGTCTATTCACTCGTCTTTTTGACCCGCATGCAGTATAGACCGACACGCGGAGCGACTTCCTGTTTACCAACACGCCGGGCAAGGCCACGCATGCGCGGTAGCTATGTGGGCAAGAGCAGCCCGGCTCTCCGTGCTTTCGCCATTGCGGCTCGGCGGCGTGCGCTCGTTGTTGCCGTTTTAGGACGCTGGTATCGCCATTTGTGCGTCGTGGCTTCCGGAGAACGCGTGTCGTATCCTATGCCCGGGACTATTTGAGTTCTCGCCGCCCGTGCCTGAACGGCAGCGGTATCGAAACAAACTCTGCAGGCGATTCGGCGCTGCCTTCGACTGATCCGTATGCCGTAAGCAAGGCCTCGCTGACTCTCCGATCGCAGTGTTGCTGCCAACCGAAGTCAACGGCCCGCGTCGTCGTTTATTTGGGCCTTTCGCCAAGCCAGTTCACGGCCGACACGGTGCAGGCGTGCAAGTCTCTTGAGCGCCTCACGATTACTTCGAGGCCGGTTTCCGCACTCGCCAGGCGGGATCAGCAGTCCGTGGGTCTGCAGAAGGTAGTAGTTCATCAATTGACTAAGTACACACAGCGTCTTCAAGTCAAGGTATGATATTTTTCCTACCCTCATGACCACGGGCAAGTACGACAAGCAGTAACGCTTTGTCCTTTCTTGCAGTCTTGGCGGTAACACGTTACAAGTAACGGCGTTGCCGGTAACGCGTTACTTTTTTGAATAAACTTAGTAACCTACTCGTTACGTTTTCGGACACAGTAACGGGTAACGTACAGTTACGTTACTTCAAGTAACGTAGTTACGTTACTTCTCGTTACTCCTTCCCAAGTCTTAAAGAAATTACACTTCAATTTTTTCCGTGTTTTAGGCGTCAAGCCATGTTTTTCTCTTGGCGTTTTTTCTCGTGAGTATTTAGGGTGAAGCCATAAAACGAGATAAAGTAATTATGTTCAGTTTCTGCATCGAACATAACGTTTCTTGATATATGACATGTATCGTCAAAACCGTAAAATGTGCTAAACCTTAATTTTGGTGAGTGAACGGCAGAAGTAACGTGCGTTACTTTTTATCGGTAGTGGTAACGGGTTCCTTTCATTTTTAGGCAACGTAGCTCGGTAACGCGTGACTCTTATTTGCAAGTAACGAGTAACGTACTTCGTTACTTTTCTCCGGTAACGCCTAGAACACTGCCGTTCTGTCGCCGATCCCCTTCTGCTGGGTAGCGTCGCGGGCGTAGCGAGCCTCCGACGAGCGCTTGGCCGATGCTTTGTGCGCGAACACACATGGGAACAAATCCCGGTGGTCTTGATCAGGCAACGCTTTCCCTGCACATAAGCAAGCCTCCGGGACGGAGATTGAAATGGAAGCCGCACTTGCCTTCAAGAAGTGTTTGCCGCACAAACGGTCGTTCGCGCGAGGCGACGATTCTTTTCGATCCACGGATATTATCCACCTTTTTATGCCTTTCAGAGTCTGCCGGGAACTTGTGGAAACTCACTCCGCTACTTTTCTTGTAGCATTTCGGTGCAATTAACAGCAACACAGCTTCGCGGCATGCTGAAATGCTATGACGCCCATGCGAAACGTGCGCTCTTTTGCCCACACCCTGCCACCCCCCCGGCTCCGGCGCGATCGCAGCGCCGCCGCAGCCTGCGGACGTCAAGCCCGCGTGTCGGTGTATAGGGAGAGCTGTTTGGAACGTCAGTGCACATGCCACCAGTTCAGGTAGAGTAGCGAGCAGCAATCGTGACACGAGAGCCGACCGCACCTCAATCTGGCCGACCGCGCCTCGCTCTGCTGAAGCGTGAGCGTGGGACTCTCGAGAGCACGCGTCGTTGGGCTTGTTGATGATGCAGTGAGGCTGCTTTGTCGTTGAGGATCTGGTTACTCTGGCGAATGCCTGCGATACTTTCGCTTTTTCTGGCCAACGCATCCGGTTTACACTTTTACCTTTCAAATAAAACTACTTTTTTCTTCTTTTTTACATATTCAATAAAGATTTTATCTTTCATTGAAGTGTTTGCTTTGCGATTATTGGACAGAATTCGACTACGTTTCAAAATTTTGGAATACTATAAGTCTTCTGGTGTTTGAAGAGTAGAGAGCTTACGTGAAAAGGTAGGCCTGTCTATTCCTGCATTTTAATAATTTGATCTCATTTTCCCTGGAGACGTGAGCAACCAAGCATTTTGTGGCTTACAAGCATCTTTTTCTTTGTTTACAGTCAGTAGCAATTGACTGTTGCAAATTAAGTGTTGCAATCTGAAGTGAATATTCGTGTTCTACATTATGGTTGTTGAAGCGCATAGATCAGACGAGGTATAGGCATTTACCGTACCAGGCATCATGCCAAAGATGCCATTAGCGAAATATTTTATACGAGAACGGGTCTCGATCAGTAGTGCCACATGACAAGTATAGATGGAAAGTGATCGGTATGCCATTGCGGTCTCAACGCAAAAAGCCATATGCCGTCCTTAGTCACTACCTGTCAAGCTTCCTAGAGGGGGCATTGTAAACGAGGCGTTACAGACATCCGCAAGGTGCTCTTTGCTGATCGTGTCAGTTTGTTTCCAAAATTTTCGTGTGTCTTTTTCAACGCAAGATTGGTGTGTCTGAACTGATGCCGCTCCCCTTTTGAACATGAATAGACCAAGAAACAAGCGCCAAAATCTCTTGTTGTAGCATCCCTTTAATACTTGCAATGCTACTTAGCCGCCAGATGAATTCAATCCACTCAATCTTCAGCAAGTAGTTTTTTTTTTGGTAGCCAACAAGTGACAAGAGGAAAGTAAAATGCTTGGCATGAACGGCAATTACCATGTCTCTACGAACACCTCGCAGACCTCCTTGTGAACATCATGGAAAATGCGCAAGCAAACGGCTGCTTCCGTTGGACGAGGACTTCACAGGATCCCAGTGATCCCTCGTGAGACCTGAAGACACGTACGCTCTGGACCTCTACATGAACTGGACCATGGGACACATACGCACTGGAATGTCACTGCAACCCGAACTGTTCCTGGGGCGTCTTCCACTGAACGGTATGCCACGTAATCGTTCATCATAAAAAAGACTCGTTTGGAAGATTTAGCAAAATGCTTTCTCAAGGCGCAATACCGCTAAGGGCACACCCTTCAAAAAACATTTACTTCGGCGTACGCAGCCCGAGCTCCTTGCTGGACATGAAGTAAGTCTCTAAAACACACAATCTTCTGGAAATGCTCCAAAAAGACCATAGATATTGGACCTGGCGGAAGCTTGTAAAATCTGTGCCTTGATGTGTTAACGCGATCTCCAGTCCCGATATCAATTTTGTTCAAAGAATAGACGATTTGCTGAAATTATCCAACATACTCTTCGCACGTGCTCTGGGGGTTAGATGGTCAATATAAAGATTCGACATGACTTTATTGACAGAGCATTTTTTATATAAACGCGACCGAAGATAGAATCCAAAATTTGGCACAGTGTACTACTGAGTTTGACGGTGATATTAATTACTCCTTACCCCACTTTTTATGCTAGATTTAGAATATCATGTTCCATATTTAGACTGAAAGCTCTCTCTGCACAATTTATTAACACTATTTGGGTTCGACTCCTGCAACCCGATTTTGGTCGAGGTGAGAACAAGAGCGTCCTCGACTCCCGATTGGACGTAGCGCCACTGTTCTCGGTGTGGGCCACTAACCAATGAGACCTGTCTCACCCGTTCGCGAGTTCACAATCGGAAATATTTTGTTGGAGAACGCCTCACCAACATACAAACATTCTGAAAGAGGTCTAGTGGCCTCTGGAGATCTCGGTCCTTGCAAACCCACCAATCAATGTCAGCTTGTCAGTACGGTAGCAAAACAATCTGAGATTTGCAAATGAACGGCGAGTTATCAACGGCTTCCAACGTAAAATAGCAGACAATCACAATTCTCTGCCCCCATCCGATCTCACCGCCGCGGCGCTCGGTTCGTGGCAGGTGATTAACTTCTCTTCCCGGTCTGTTAGCAGACGACGTACGCCTTCTTGTTTTATTTCGGCCTCTGAACGACATTTCGTAGTGGACGAACTCCGGCGTTCTTTGCTCGCTTTGGCGTACGAACCGTCTAGGATGGCCATCTTTGCCCGCTCCTTGAGAGGAAAAATTCAATCTCGCTTCCGCCTCTCTCGGTGACCAAAATTAAAACCCCAGGTTCCGGCAAAGTTTAATCTGGATGAGCATCGCTTTGGCTTGCGGAGGTGGGATCACAACCGGGTGGTGTGCGTTAGCTGCAAACTCCCGACGTTACCAACCGCAGTCAATACTTCCTAGATAACAGACGGAAGTGCTAGACTTTTTGCGCCACATACCGGAAACCAGCAGAAAGCAGAGTGAACACAAGCGTTAGCTTGTGTCAATCTGCGGCTATGGTGCCTGGAACGCGTCCCCGACTGGTATGTTTACCGCATCCAAGAAAGGTGGTCCCTCGATTTCCGCCTGATGATGTCACACAAGTGGCATGCTGCTGCCGGCCGCGATCCTGGCGGTGTCACAAGAGCGGAGGTGGATGTGGCAGACGCTCTCTTCTGCCTGCGGGTCGCTCTCCAGCTTTGGCAGACCACGGACGTCTTCGGCAGCCACGAGCTGGGGACGCCGCGACGACAGCGACGCTCGCGTTCACTCGGGTTTTCGGCCGGTACTTCTGTAGCCAACCGCCAGGATCGTAACATCCCACAGCATGACACCCGGCTTGGCCTGACGTCATTTGTTGTCACATCAGAGCCACTTTTGATGTATGGGCGGTTTGTGAACGTGCGGAGCACATTAGAGGGGGATGCGTTCCAGGCACCATACTATGACTGAGAGTCGTGTCTCGCTTAGCGACAATGCGAGTCCCAGGCGAACGTTGATGGCAGCACTCGTGTTCAAGCTAAGTGTGACTCGGTCTGGCCCCTGGTAGGTGCGCTGCAAAAAACCCAAAACTACGACTCTCAGTGAGCCAGGGTGGTGTTAATCCAGAAAGCGAGCCGATGGGGCTTCATGAAACACTTACAAAAGAGCAACGTCACGGCATCTCGTCGTCTTGTTGAACGTCTACTCTCAACCGGCCAGCTAAGTCAAGCGCAGTGAGGGCGTCGCAACCTTGCTTTGTTTAGTAGATCTTGTTTGCGTTCGCGCGTTTGCTCTTCGCGTTTCCTCTACTGCGATCTACTAACTCTATAAACAAGAACAGTGCATTGCTGGCCGCGTGAACTGTCTAAGTACCCCATTCACACGGCCAGCATAAATGCACGTTTAACGGAAGTCTCTTTACAGTCTCGCGAATCAACCTGCCAGCGCGCTTGGGACGCGAGCACACTCCACGTGCGGAGAATCGGCAACCGATTGGCCTCCGGCCATAAAGGCCTCTGGGGCTATGCAGGTCGTTATGATCGTGTGAATCGGGTACAAGTTACTCATCTACCGCCAGGTGAATCCCTGTCGCTATAGCTTAGAGGAAGACTGGAATCTCGTCGTGTCAAAACGTGCAACTTCTGATCTGCATTTGCGATATTTACAGCGTGTAAAATATTTGCTACGGTATAGCCACTCAATGCACGCGTGATCCTCCTTTACAAGATAACAGAGAAAGAACCAGTCATAGAAAGCGACGAAACAAAGACGATGTGTTTTATGCTTTCTGGTATCATGTACGCTTTCCAAACACGCTCGTTAGTAGCTATAATCCTCCCCTTTACCTCATTGCTATGAATAAGTTGTGCCATTAACCCTTGCCGTAAGGCAATTGCAGGCATGAGTGACACTTCGTCCGTTCTCTCGTTTAACATTGACAGCTCAGGACTGGCTTGGACATCAGCCAGTGTGGCTCTCTCGCTACGGGTTCTACGACCGCGCAGTGGAATGGGCTGAACAAGCGATACGGCAAGGCTGCGGAAGAAGAGCCACCCACAATCGCCAGGTCAAGAACTAAACACCCTTACAAGGCCGCTATCAAAAAGGTCCTCAGGTCCATGCACTTTACGTTAGGTCGGGTCACGCTGGTTATACATCATACAAAAGCATATCTGGCAGACTGTCTCGGCCCCGAGGCATGCTTCTGTTCAAGCATGACATGGTTTTTAACGCAACCTCTCCCCCCTTTCCAATCCCAAATAAGTTAGTCCGTTTAGTCCCTGCATTTTCCACTAAATTTAAAGCAGGGAAAGTGGCATCACCTGACATCAAGTGACCTATACACCTTGGGAAATACGTCATCTTTCAAAGCCTCCCCCGCTATATTTTTAGCGGGGAAATTCACGCCTCTGCGGCCAAAACATCAATTCAGTTTCCCCGCTAAATTTAGCGGGAAATTGAGATCCCGTGACCTATACACCCATTCAGCTACCCGCTCCATTTGGCGAGAAAAGGCACGTCACGTGTACACCGATTGTCTTACCAAATCCCTGTAATTCGTTTGGCGCAGCGCATCTTAGGGCTTATATGGTGAAGGTCGCTGCTGCTAATATTTTTATACCACGGTCCCGCCAGATTGGTCTCACAAATCAGCCCGCACAGATGTTCGAAGCATACAATGTACGTACGTGGCATAGGGTAGGGTGGGGCAAAATGAGACAAGACAGTTTAATTTCAATAGTTTTTTTTGCTTTAATATTTAAAAAAATGAAAGACGTTTACAGCTCCCTGCAATGCCGAATTAGAGCGCAGCCCTTGAGGAGGAGTGAGTGGTAGGGTACAAAAGGGAGGTATGTCCTTCTTTTCTTTCCCTCTAAATTTAGCGGGAATTTCGGCAATGTTAGATACGTGTGACGTCACGTGATGTGTCAAACGTCACATGTCTCCTATAAAAACCTCACGCGTGCCATTGCGTGCGTCGTCACGAGGGTAACCTTCGTAACCCTCGCGAGGGTAACCCCCGTCACCTCGTGAAGGAAACACCATAACCCTCGTGAGGGTAACCCTCGTAATCCATTGTGACCCCCGTGAGGGTAACCCCCGTCCGGTTTCCCCTCGTGACCCTTGGGTGAGAGCAACCCCCGTGACCCTTGTGAGGACAACTCCTCGTAGCCCTCGTGAGGGTAACTCTTGTAGGACGGTAAGCCTCGTGATTCCCCTGAGGGTAACCCTTCGTGAGGGTAACTCTCGTGAGTGTGGCAACCCTCGTGACCGTCGTAAGCGTAACCCTTGCACTGGCAACCCTCAGACCCTTTGCAGAGGGTAACCCTCATGATTCTCGTGAGGGCAACCCTCGTAACCCCCGTGAGGATAACCCCTGTGAGGCAGTAACGCTTGTAGCCCCCGTGAGGGTAACCCCTGTGACGGTAACCCTTCGGACCCTCGTGATGGTAACCATCATGACCTCGTGAGGGTAACCTCGTTACCTCTCGTGACCCCCGGGAGGCTAACCCTCGTGATCCTCATGGCGGTAACCCTCGTAGCATTCGTGACCCCTTTCGTGTTCGTAGACGTCACACGCGAAGTCTCGTGTGATGTCAATATGGGGCACGTCCCATAATGCAACGCGCAGTGACGCCGACGTCGCCGGCGAGGCGGACGCCGCCTGCCGTGGAAACGGGCGCCTACGAGCCGCGCTCTAAAACACAGCATGGGGATATTCTTAGATGTCTAGACCTGATACTCAGTACATATCACACTACTTACTCCGGTGCAAGCAAAACATTAAACAAACTTACAACATCTGAAAGTCACACTGCAGAGAGTTTCAGCAGACCGTTCTTTTCTGCCCAGATAACGATAACTTCCACCTGCTCTGGGGCCTCGGGGTTGCTTGCTCTTTGTATACCAGACATTGCCAGTCGTTTGTGGTGCGTATCGCACGGTCTCGCAGAGCGCCGGACAACGCGCGCTTCATGCGGGGGATCTCTAATAATCTTTTTTGTATAACGTCAATCCTTTTTTTTCTTTTTTTTTTCTTTTGGAGGGGGGGGGGCGGTAGCGGCGCTTGTGGAACGCCGGTTGTCGGTTGTTCTCGCCAACATCAGCTTTGATTGTGGGGACATGACGTTAGAACAGTGGCGCGCTCTCCGACCTGCTTGTTTTCTTTTCCTATGCTGCGTTAGGTACAAAAGAATTTTTCTTTAAACTTGAAACGGGTCGGAAATGGCGCTACTTCCGTAGCCCAGCCATTGCTTTGCTTCTTTTTTTTCGTAGATCAGCTGTTTTTTGCATTGCCCCAGTTTGGCTTTCCCTTGAAGCGCATCTCGGTTCGCCACAAAGTGTGGCAGCAGTGCGAAGGGGAGTGACGCTGTTGCTTGAAATTTTCGAAGCGCTTCCTTCATGTCGCATTTGCGCTATGAAGCTCTTGTTGTTTCTTTCTTTTAAACGTTCGGACCATCGTAGACGCCGGGAAAAAAAATATGGCCCAGAAGCAACCAGGAGACTCGCGTCTCAATGGCATGCGCTGCCACAAAATGCAAAATTGTCGCGTTTCGCCCCGCGCGTGTCCCGGTCACCACTGGAATTTGGTCCGGCATGGAGCGAATAAAGCATACCAGTAAAACTTAAAGCTTACCTTTGACAGAATAGTCGGTGCCAACAGGGGCGCACGTCTCGAAGCGAAACCTCGCACTGTATTTTGCTTCTTTTTGTCGGGGGGGGGGGGGGGCAAACACGCCAAACTCAACTCAGCTTTTCTTTAGCGTTAGCTACACTGGCCGAGATTGAGAGCAGTTTCGCCTGGCTCTCATAATGAGCCGTGCTCATTATAAGAGCCACGCGCCGCGCGCGGCCACGCGCCACGCGCTTCGCATATGAGCACGGCTCGCATAATGAGCTCGGCTCATTATGAGAGCCACGCGAAGCCGCCGCCAAGCGCCTGCCGCCGCCGCGCCCGCCTCGCCGGTCTGCGCATTCCAGAGGAGTGACATCGTAGCCGCGGCAGACGCACTGGCGCCGCCGCGTGCCCAGCTGTGCGCCTCCGTTGCGCAGTAGCCAAGTCTGACGCTGCACCGGAGCCACTTGATAGCGCCTCTAATTTTGTGCGCATACGCTCACGCTACGAATATCCTGGCATAGCCGAGCTAGGCCACCGCAATTTTTTTTCTCCGGAGCATTCTTGCTGTTAGCTCTTATTTTTTACACAAGCAAAGTGTACAGGTTAGGGGGAATGCAAACTTGCGCCGCGGTCTGTGAACGTTTCACGGCTGCGTCAAAAAAGCTGGACTTTCTCTTCGTTCTTCAGTTTTAACACGACAGCTAGTCATGGCAAGCCGTACTGAGTTGGAGAAGGGGAAAGCGATGTCACTGGCCCAACCCTCTGTCCACGTGCTCGGTGCGTTTCGCTGCTTCCGGTGGTCGGGCCGGTCACTCCCGCCGCAACCGCCTGTCTCCACGCAAGCCTTGCCCAACAAAACCTAGACCCTTCTCCACCACGCTCGTGGCCATTGTGACCGTGATTCGTAGAATTCAGTGGTTTCGGCATGATACACGTCACAAGGCAGGGCGCCGTGGCTTGCCGTGATGTGTCGTGGTGAGGAGGAAGTCTTCCCGGCTATTTTGACGGAGAGGGGAAACGTTCAGGGACCGCGGCGTCAGTTTGCGTACCCCTTTACGGAACCTCTCGGTGAAGCTTGAACGTACTCCGATAGCTTGTCTGGGAGATGGATGACGCTAAACACAAACTGTAGCATTTTGCCCGGCGTCTCATTTATCCCCGCCTCATCCCTACGTGTTTCGGACCGGCATTGGGCGTGTCCGCAGAAAATTTTGCCATCTTTTCTGCAACGTACACCTTGTTTTAAAACGGAGCTGTTAAGGGCTAGTTTCCCAAGTATCGTGTCCGTCAGCAAACAAATGATGACACGAAACTCTGGACAGCTAACGCCATCTATGAGTGACGGCGGAAACCAGACAATGGGCTTGCCAGTTGTCTGGTTGTCACCGTTGCTCATAGATAGCAGTAGCTGCCCAGCCTTTCCACTCCGGCTCGTCGACTTGCGGCCGGCCATTACTCATTCCCACCCTAGTACAGCTTTTCCTGGTCTTTATTCTTCACCAGAGTGGAAAGACAACTTTTTTTTGTGTGTGATGTATTAGCAGTTTTGACTGCTGCTTTAGAGATATCAATGGGAGACCCATTCGCTGACTTCAGCTCTGGTGCAGCACTGGGGCGCGACAATGATAACTTGAACGCTTTGCTTAATAAACACAAAGAAATCTGCAGCTTCACTTTCCCGCTGAAGCCTTGGGAGACCAAATCGCTGCCGTCTACATAGTGAGGTCGGCAGATAACGAGGTTTTAATTATGTTTACTTGTAAAAAGAAGCATGTGCTCTAATACTCAGCTTGATGTTTCCCTATGCTCACTCTCATAGCGCAGAGAGAGTTTCAGGTATAAACGTGTTTTGAGCCTCATCATTCGCAGAGCATTCGTAGGTTGAACCGATTGGCTCTGCCAAGTGCCCTCTCAGAAAGGATACGCTCCAGATGTCTTCAGTGTTGGGTAAAGTGGATATAAAAAGTGCGTTAAATAAAGCACAAATTATAAATGAGAGGCTTTGTGCTTAAAATAAGGCAGTAGGGACACCGGGCGTAACGTACTTCAAGTAAACAACTATAAATACAATTTACTTTTAAAGTAAAGCAGAAGTAATTTCTTTAAACAATATTTCATCATGGAGAGCGCATATTACATCAGCCCTGCAGCTCCCGCCAGCAATGCTCTTGTGGAGGAGAGTACACTTTTAATATTTTAACCCTCGATCCCTTCCGCTGACCGCGCGAGAAGTTTATATCTCTATACTGCGAGAAAGCCACCCGCAGCACAGATGGAGGATGCATCGTCTGCTCGCGTTTCTGGTAAAATCATAATATCCCTTCCAGTGTTTCCTCGGGGTAGACTAAGCATCATTTTGCGATACCACTGTAACAAGACGGAATTTGAAGAATCTACTTTGAAGTCGGGAGTTGTGCCTCCTCGGAAAGTAACAAAAAAAAATACTTTACTTAAACTACGAGTACATGCTCGGAGAATGTGCTTCAAGTAAAGTACAAGCTTTTTCAATTTATTTTAAGTGGTACTTTTACACAATGTCCCAAAGAACTTTCCAACACTGGAGTTCTTAGAGTGCAGATTGCGTTGGTTGGTTGTTCCAAGTGCTTTGTGGGAAAGAAGACCCTTCCATTTTTCCCAAGGTGTAAGGTGGTTTCTTAGGACTTTTTTGCATAAATATGCTACCTGGAACGCGACTACGACTAGTGTGTTTACCGCGTCATCAAATGTGGTCTCTCGATCTCCACCTAAAACGTCTCGAAAGTTTCACCCTGTTACCTGTGGCGATCCTGGTGGCGGCAGAAGGGGTGGATATGGCAGGCGCCTGATTCTGCAGCCGGCCCCTCTGCAGCCGGACGCTGGATAGAAACCAAAGCAGGTGCTAATTGGGACGTCGCGACAATAGTGACCCTTGCGTCCACTTGCCTCTTTCACCAGCATTTCTTCAACCATCCGCCAGGATCGCAGCGTCCGATAGCCTGGCAGACCAGGTAAACTGAAAGAAAACTTGGTGATTGGGTGAAGGAAGATGCACCTCAGGGGGCATTAAGATTCGCACACCCTTCAGGCGTGGTCATGAACCTGGTTCGAGCCTGCCCGTTTGAAATTGAATAGAGCCACGTCGTCATCATCACCATGAGACGCCGGCTCCTGTGTCGCAATTTGTTGCAACTTCGGGTCCACTTTTGATGCATCGGAGGGATCGGAGGGAAAATACACCGGTCGAAGACTAGTTCCAGACACCTGTGGGAACGGCAGGGCGTGTCTTTCGAACGCCACGCCTCCAGGTTCCAGTACGCGCTCCACGCCTTCCGTCGTGCATATGCTGCGCGTGCGCGCTCGAAGTGGACGAGACGCTGAAGCATTGTCGAAGGTACATGAAGCTCGCACTGGAGGCGGCGCAACTGAAGCTTCTTCCCGCCGTTCACACCCGAGTTGTTCAAACGACATCGAGCGAAGCTTAAAGGGAAGAGTCGTGTATACAAAGAGTTTGGTCAATGGGAGACGCGGGCAGAGCCAGGGCGTGCACCAGACGCAGAAAGTGGGCTTGGCATGCTCTCTTGGCCAACCAGAAGCCTAAACGAATCCCCTGGCTGTGGTAGCGAGAAACTGCTTTAATCAAAGGTGTATGTTCGTATATAGTTTTAATAGGCGCGTAAGAGTGATGTGTAGTAACCCTTCTCGGTTGAAAATAGGGTGTACTTGATGTTTCGCTCATGATCATGCAGGAAGATGTAAGAATCAAAAGTGCCGCTCAAATCTGTTTTGCTCGGAAAGAGTGTGACCGCTCGGACTGCAGATTCCCGGCCCTCGACGCTCGGCGTACGGATTATGTCGATCGTTCCCCTAGTGGCATTCTTTGATCATGATTTTTGACGACCGTGATCTAAACATCACGTGCACGATATTTTCAGTCACCGACAGTTTACTCCGCCACACTTATGAGAGTTTGTTTCTCGCGACCACCGCCAGGGTAGTGTTTCCGGCTTTTGGTTGGCCACACTCTATACTTCCAAACGAATGGCCAAACTCTCTACATTAACGGCTCTGTTAAAGGGGTACTCCGTAGACTTTGTGAGCTACCCCAACCAACTCTATTTCCGGAATCACCGGCCTTGACCCTTTCCAGTGTGCTATTTAGTATCGCCACTTTAAGAATATTTTATTGCGAAATGGCACGTGAAAATGACGACAAGCCAACATTCAAATGTATACCCGCGCTTTTGATCGCAGTGACGTCAGGGGAAGGCAGGTTTGCAGGCAAAGCGGGCAGTCAATAAATGGACAATGCTGAGCATTGGTTTCGTGCTGATGCTCGGGTGCTGCAGCGAGCTTCCAAAGCCTTCATTTGACATTCTAAAACAGCTTGTAATCGCTTGGGAACAAAGTCCACACTCAAAAGAGTGAACCTCTGCCTTCCACTGACGTTACTTTTTCATTTTTTGCCGGACAAATTTTCACTTTAAAACGTGAAAATTGGCCAAAATTGAAATTCAATAGCTTCGCAAAAAACATTTATTTTGGCCCCATATTTGGTTACTCTTTCAGCAACGTTTCATGGTGTGTTTAGCAAATTTTCAGGCAAATCAGGGAATATTAAAAAAAACGCCGGGGCAACTCTTTGAAGCACTTCATATAAGTTCGCTAAATCAGATCTGTCTTTTATTTTTTTTTCCAACAGCACGCTAAAGTCTTGAGGACCATGGGACAAGCAGGTGAGCCCTTCGGTGTTATGTGTTAGCGTTAGAACGCTCGTTTTGACGAAAACCCGGCGGTGTCTGTCAGTTTGTCAGCGCTGGGGAGAGAAAGGGAAGGGAGGAGGAGAGTGTGGCGAGTGCGACGCTCCCATTGGTGCAAAGCGCTGACGTCAGCACGTCTCACCCTCTCCCTTCCTTCCCGCGAAAAAAGATAGAGGAAGCAAAAGAGAAAGCCAATAGACGAAGTCACACAGAAAGGTGAAGGGGACGGCGTAAGCGTTTCAAAAGAGGAACTCGTGTGGCGTTTCCCCAAAATGACCCCCCCCCCCCAAAAAAAAAAAAAATCAATCTTTTTGTAAAATTTTTGTCGATTTTTTTTTAATGATTCTGCAGATGAGTTTGAACCTTTTCTATTTTATGCGTTTTTTTTGTAGCTCTTTCACAAAACCGACGTCTTAAATTATACGTCGTTGCCTGGTGGGCTACGACTTGGTTTGCTCCCTCTCTAGGTTCTGGGTAGAGACTGTTGGGAATATATCCGTGGGCAAGTCAGCTCAGTTCCCTTACTCCGAGTTTAGTGTCAGACTTCACTAACGCCTGCGTTCCACTCAGGGTGTTGAGAAATACAGAGGTGTGGACACCGCGCGTGTTTCAACTGCCAGATAAAGTCCTCTCCCCTGCCTCAGTTGCAAGCGGCGCCAGCAGATCAGTCCTCGGTATACGCGGCCAGCCTGTCACGGTCCCGGTTTCCTATGCTTTTCTATGGGATACATTCCTGTTTTAACGTTGTTTTCTGGGTACACCACGTCATGTTGAACTTGCTACTTGCGCTACTCATGTTGCTTAGACATTACTTCGTCACTGACCCTAGTGTTTCGTCCCACAACGTCATAAAACGGCAAGTGCCGTTTTATGAACCCATTCAAGAGGAGAGACCTCTGGCGCGGTGCTCAAGCCAGCGTCCTTCAAGATAAGAGCAGACACCGAACGGATAGGGAGCGCGCGCGGGTGCCATGGGTACCAGTCACTCTTTCCTTTTTAGCGTCCGTTCCCGCATTTAGCGGCGTCGGTGTCGGCCTAACCACGCGTCGCATTAAGGGTTGTTTCAAACATAAACACCAGTTCAATTCCCTGCTAAATTTAGCGGAGAAACTGCTCCCACTCAGGGTCTATCGCCCGCTAGACTTAGCGGGGAAAATTGACGTCACATGAACTCAAGACCAATTTAATTTCCCCGTTACATTTAGCAGGAAAAAGGACGTCACGACTTCGTGTGACGTCAATTCAGTATCCCCGCAAGATCTAGCGGCTAAACTTACCTCCCATGACCTCAACTACAATTCAGTTTCCCCGCTATATGTAGGGGAAATATTGACATCACTTGACATCGCCACCACATTGAGTTTCCTCGCTAAATTTAGCAGGGAAGATGATGTCGGATGACTGCATCTCAAGTAACCTATACACAAACTAAGTGTCCCCGTTAAATTTCCCCGCTTACGCCAAAATGCCTCAAGAGCTGCGCTCTAATTTGGGGATTACAAAAAAAAGTGTAAACGTCCTTCAATTTGTCTTTTTTTTGGCCTCTGTTCCGTTGTTTAGGCGGCGGAGACACGCTGTCGGCTGAGGCGAATCGGGCGCACGCCAATGCGACTTTATCTGGACGATTGCGTTAGAGCGTTCGCCGAGTTGTGTGTCCTGACCCCTATACCTTCTACCGTGGTCCCACCAAGGGCGACAAACAGAAACAACCGACACCGACAAGCCCCCAAGCAGGCGCGGAATGCACGCAAAGGTATCCTCGGCAGGCTTGTGTTCACTACACGAGCACCAAGGGACTGCAAGCCTGCCAGAGCTACCTTCGCGCGCATACTGGACGTTCTTTAGGCTTCTCGGTGTTGGTTGTCTCTGTTTGTGGCTATGGTGGGACTCCGGGCGGAAAGAAACTAAGTTTCATTCAGTCGCGGTGGGGATATTTGCTAGGGAATCTGGAAAATTAAAAGCTGGTTCACACATTTGTAACGGCAGCGTTCACGAAAACGAAAACGACAGAAATAACCAGAACACCCGAAAAACCGTGAATCGTGACTGCTTCGCTAAGCTACCTGCTGCATCGCTTGCCTCGTTTTGTACGGCGAACGCTTGTGCTGATTACTTTGCCGTAGATGTCGTTTTTGGTTGCTGCGAACGCAACATACCGAAATGTGTGAACCATCCTTAACTTAGTGACCCCCCCCCAAAAAAAAAACAACACTCCATTGCTTATTTTGGCACTGAACAATTGGAAAACCATAAGAGTAAGCCTTAGTTGATACCTTTTTTTGAAAAATGAGACCACCGTCAAGTGCTCATACAACTCGAAATGAAGTAGCATCGATTTCATGAGCAGCCAATTAGATTCGATGCCACATAAAAATCGCATAAAGACATCCGATCAATGAAGAGCTTGAAGAACGCCATTGTTGCCAACGTCAGAGCACTAAAAACGTTTGGTTACCTTTGTTAAGCGAAGTAACCAAGTTGGGGACCTTCCCAAATTGGTTACATCACTGAGATTCTCTTGGCGTTCGCAGGAGACAAATGGCAGACATACGGAGTACCCGTACGGGAACGTGCCAACCGATCCACGGAGTTTAAGGCACAACTCTTCGACGAGCAGATTAAGGATGAGCAGACGAACCAAAACTACAAGAGTCTTTGCCGCGGAGAAGAGCTCAGGGTAAGACTTGTCTTCCACTATGTTATTTGTATCGAACAACGAGAGTACCAGCGACACCGCGGCGACGTGACGTCGGGGCAGCCGTTTGGGCCATCACACATGCGACTTCTTACGACCGTCTGCGTTAAACCCCTTGTGATCCCTTTTGGCGCCATCTCTCGGGTAGCCCTTGAACACTTGATACTTCAGGTTTTTTCATCAACCAACATTCTTTTTTTTTACGTGTAAAACATTTGACAGTCTCATAAACGACCGTTTCAAATAACTAGTATCAACATTTGATCTCACAAATACTGCAAAACTTTCGCTCTAGTTGAGTGCAGTTCCAGGGACACCTGGAAGACGGCGCCTGCAGCGTGCCAGTGTGTTTCCCTCGTCGTAAGAGATTGCAAGAACTCGGTCGTAAGCAAAACCGGAACTGCGCGAATGGGCCTTAAGAAACGGCAGGATACGGCGCATTCTGTTCACGCTTTTATAAGTCACCCAACAGCTTAAAAAATGTGGGGCGTGGCAGAATTCCGAACATCCTAGCGTCACCCGCGATCGGTCGATTAAATGGTTAGCCGACAAGAAATCTGGAGAATGAACTCGCTGGGATTCAGCGACTCTTCACGGCCTGTTGGGGGCGCTACGGGTGCCTATCGAACATGGCGTGTCATCTGGACGATCGCTCGTGGAACAGCGGTACGAGGCTGGTCTGCGACGCGTAAGTAGGGCTAGTTTTGGTACATACGCGCAGTCTCTCGAGCTCCGCATATGCCCTCCTCACGCCAGTGGAAGGTAGCACGCCATTCTGCGCCTGCGCGCCGATCAGCCTGGAGCTAGGGAGAGCGAGTCTCACACCGCGGTACCACCGTCGCTGGAAGTTGCGAGTGCTTAGGCTGTTCGTGACGTGCGTCGTTTCAATTCCGAAATCCGTACGCAGCAGACGTCGCGCGATAATGGCACCAGCCAAGCAGCGTCAAAAGCGAAACTCACTATAGCGTTTTTTTGTTTATGATTGGCTCAACGACGATAGAACACATGTGGAAACATGACGACCACCGTGATGGTGCACTTTTGACGGCTTTCTGATTGGTCCCATCAGCTCGTGGCGTCGACTGTGTCTGGACTTGAGGTAAAATCAACGTCACTAGAACTGATAAAAACAAAACAGCGCAAAGACAAGGACGAAGTAGAAGACACCACAAGACACAGCGCTGATTTTCAACTCGCGGTTTCTTCTACTTCGTCCTTGTCTTTGCGCTGTTTTGTTTTTATCATGTCTGCTCACCAACTAGCCCAAACTTCTACGTTAGTCACTAGAACCAACGCGTTTAGAAAGCTGCCATAGGAACCTGCTTCGAAAAAGTGGCTCCGATCCGTACCAGAGAAACCAAACTAGACGGATCGCAGCGCTCCCATTTCCCCTGCACCAGCGGCCACTCCGGGAGCAGCTCGGCTGCATGTACCGGTCCTGTCGAGTCGCGAAAGGGCCGGTGGTGCAACTTCCCATCGAGGGCGATCCCCCTATTTTATTGGCGTTCTTATCGTCTAATGCCGCAATCTTATTGGCGGAGAAGCGATGATAAGATGCTCGATAACCCCATCCCGCCGCTCGCCCTCTCGCGGACGACCGAAGAACCAGAGGAGCGGGGACGGCGGCAAAATTGGTGGCAAGGGCTGTCGGCCTTGGTGCTGCTGTTAATGAACGAAGAGCGTGTTGGTGCGGGTACATATTGAAGGAAAGAATAAACATCCAAGTCTAGAGACGACGCAGTCACATCTTTCAAATAGCAACGTACACGTTCAAATTTCAAAAGCGAGCAACCGATTACAGGAGGAAAATCGAAGAAATGAAAGTAGCTAAGAAGAGAGGAAGGAGGGAGATGGATCACGATAACATGCAAAGTCAGGTCGACAGATCATCTCTGATTTCATGAATACAACTTTTTAGTTTCATCTTAGCTACTTTCCATTTCTTCGATCTTCCCGCCCATAATTGATTGCTCGCTTTTGAAATTTCTGGCATGTCCGTTGCTTGTTGAAAAGTCGTGGTTGTGTCATCTCGTCTTACATGTATATTCTTTCTTCAATCTTGTTGCTGTTACCTTATGGTCCTTGTCGGCGTGCTCGCGACCTATGTAATTTTAACGGGAAAAGCGAGTGCGTTAAAATATCAATTATTGTGTTCCGCTTCGCAACTGTTTAAAAATCAAAATGTTCGTTTTCTTAGGTTACGTCAACATATCCGTCCCCAGTGATATGCTTCTGACCCTGACCGCTTCGTATTTTGTAGTGAAATACAATAATTTTAGTGCTCTGACCGGCGTCAGCGAGCAGGCGCGCAAGAAATCCCGGGAGAAAATATTCCCTTCTCTTCCGCCTATAGGGTGGAAGAGACGGGATTTGACAAGTTTCATTGGTAGTTGATGGGTAGAAGAGGAAAAATCTAAGTAGACCGACTGCACATACGTTGGTTCCTTTTTGATTCGGTGCGCTACGATCATATTCATTTAAACCTCTCTATAGCGCGTTGGAGTTCCTTGGAGAAATCTGAACTGATGAAAGGCAACACTGAATATCTTCTTTGAAGACGTCTGCGCATGCGGGCGCTTTATTCCGCTTGGAGCTTCAATTCACGCTCACCGCTTAGGACAGAAAAAAGCTAAGTCTCACTCAAAATCATTTCCTTTAATTTCACGAATAAGATAAACCTTCGTCTTGTAGTAAGCTGTTTCTCTTCTGTGGGTTTTGTGATTCTGTTTCTGGAAGAGTTGGAGGAACTCTTCCTCAGACTTTCACTTTTGTTTTTTCAAGAAAGTTTCTTTGTATCTCACCAAAACGTGAGCACAATGCGAAAGGCAATTTCAAACGATAAAAGAAAGTCACGCTCAGGAAGCAGGAACGCCGACAAATCAATGTTTAACTTTGTTTGTTTGGAGCGAATATTTTGTAGCGGGGTATGCAAATTCTATTTTTCTTTTTTATTCGACTTTTTATTCAACAAAAATAAACATCGGACTCTAGCTAAGAAAAAAAATGAAAGCTAAAGTTGTCAGCTAGCTCGTGGTAGTCAATCAAATTATGCGATGGGAACAAAGAAGAGAAGCACACAACCACACGATGCCAAAGTACAGGCGAAAGGGGCGACTTCTGCTTTAGAAAACGATAGGGACGTCGTCTCATGTTTTCATGGTCGGAATTATTTGAACATGGCCGTAATTATTTGAGAAGCGTCGACATGCACAAGAGCAATGAAAAAAAAACACAAAAACGTCGATCCACCAATAGAGCTTCTCAGGCCAGAAAACAAAATGTATTAATCCTTTGTACAGTGCTCAACAAAACGAAGTGGATTAGTAGAACGCGTGGCCTCGCAAATAGTTATATCAGAGATTCCTAGAAGTAACTAAGTGACGGCGACACAAAACAACTGTTTATGCGTAGCCGTATACGCTAGGCTAACTGTATATGCTCCTAAGGTGGACCATACCCAGTTACTCTGGCGAGTCCACGCTCTCAGCTGGAACATTTTCGTCTCGTTGCGCGCCGTACGCACTGCAAGTAAACAAGGTGTGCCTACTGAGGTCTCCAACTTGAAGAGGGAAAAGAACAAACAAGGACCGACCCGTGAATATTATAGCGAAGGTCCATGGTTCTTATTTCGCCACAGAAATTTCTCATTTACAATGGGACGTTCTTGAATATTACATTCGGGCTTTATAATTAATCTATTAACCTACGACATAATGGGATAATGCATTCATTGCCGTCTAATTTATTAACCGCCAAATCGCTCAAAGTAGATCCTCTATGGAGTTGTACAGAAATTCCATGTTCTTCAGCAGCGTTTGTTCGGCGTGGAAGGGCATTTGCTACAATGCACACTAATTATAAACCAAAAATAGAAAAATAAATGGCATTATTTGTGTAGATGGGAGAATGAAACGAAAAAAAATGCTTGTTGAAAGGCTTGTCTTTATCTGGACTGTTATTTGTTATAAACAGTTAAAAAGGATTAGTGGAGTATATTACATTGTACGTTAATGTCCTGGATAACGAATATGCAACGTAGATATACTGCGAGGATGTTTTGAGTGTTGTGTTCATTTAAAGTGATTCCGCCAAAATGTATTTTTTTCTCTTCGGAAAACGGATTTTTACATCAAAACCACTAAAACGCGCGACTGTTTATAACTTCAGTTTATCCGGGGCATCGTTTGATAACTGTTGAGTGTATGTTGAATTGAATAGATAAAGGTCCAAACAGCTGTAACCCACGCCAAGAATTGTTTCTCCTTTACTCAAATAGTTGTACTACTGTTGTACATACGCAAAATTGTGGACGTCACTGGTATTGCTAGTAGACTGTTGTCAATTCAGGACTTCCTTAATGTGGTCCATTTTATCTGTAATCCGCTGTTAATATAAGCTTAGAAATGTTCCTTTTATCTTGCTATAAACATCTGTGTATCACTGACAACAAGTAAAGAATTGAAATCGTCATTGTTTAAGAGCCATTGAACACATGCTGTTTAGCTGCCTGTTTAGGAATATTCCTTTATTCCTTACAAAAGTAGTTGTTACCCATACCAAAGATGTCCCCAGTGCTCAAAAATTACTAATATATTAGCCTTTCCGACCTAGCTCATATTGTGCACGAACAAGTTCCCACAAGACTTGGCTGACCGAGAAAAATAAAAACGCTAATCTTGTTCGTTTTGCTAGAAATACAAAGATGATCTTCGATGTGCATAGGGAACTGTATTATATGAGGAAGTGTGGAAAGTTTGGGGTAGTCTGCAAAGATACATACGCTTTTACCTACGGTGATCAGCTCAAGAAAGGATATACTAGCAATGAGAAAGCTAACGTCACTATTGCTTTTAAACTCTTTTCGTTATCTTCTTATCTTGCCTCAGTCGTCAGCACGTGGAATTCGACGGTATGTCAGACACACCGATAAATTAAATAAAATCGTTTAATATCCTATAAATAATCCCATATGGGTAATAAACTCAATCAGCTTCCACAATCATCCGATTAAGCAATAATCATTGAGAAACGTTTCCAATTCATCGGTTAAAACTTTTTAATCGGTGAAGAGGCTTTCTTAGCATGTCTGATACTCGAACTATGACATTCAAGTGACATTTCTGTTTGACACGTCGAGTAGCACGCCATCCCACTCTACACAAAATGTCGTCTGTCCCTCCGGAAGACGCCAAAAATGGACAGCCAGCTGACGTGTCGCTACTACGCGGGAGAAACCGGCTTCTTCAAGCTGCAGCCAATAAACTCTGAAGAATCTCAACCTTAAGCCGTACGTCGTCGCGTTGCGCGACCTCCTGCAAGACAGAGACCTCGACGATATGATCACTTTCGCTAAACCACGGTAAGCGACACTCGCACTTTCTTTAGTTTGCAATAACATAATTCAGAAGAGGTGAGCGAATACCGGGTACAATCGAATAACGCGGTGTCATCCCTAGCTTTAACACTGTAAAAACTGAGGCGGACCTTCCTTCGAGTGTGAAGGTTATGAATTAAGCAGGGCTCATCAATCTGAACCGGTATTCGCACACCACTATAATTTAGTCACAAGTGGCTTAGGCTGCTGTACATCTATACTTGGTCACAAACGAACCGGAGCGCCCCTGGCGGCACGCCACCGGCGCCGCGCATGCATGATTTAGTGTGGGAAATGAGCGCCGCGTCCCGCGTCAACAAACCATTACTATGTGATGTTGTCAGCATCAATGTAAGTCCTCATGCTCTTTTTTTTTCAAAGGAAGGGGGGGGGGTAGGGGGGGTGATTGCTGATTTTACGTGGTTCCAAGCATTTATGCTACTACTTTCTGGGCCTGAGCGAAACTAACAAATGTTCGTTACGTCCGCAAAAAATTTAATGTTAACAATGCGACGTGCCCGATTTAACACGCTAAACACCGCAGAATGGACGCTAAAGCCTGATTCACATGATGAGGTCGTTCTCACAAATCTCAGTCGCGAAGTAACTCGGGCTGCAATAGCGGGGACAGTACCTGAGATGCTCGAGATCGATACTGAGAATTGCAAGCCAAGCTTCTGACTAAGTGAATCCAGGCAAAACATATAGGTGATGGCACACTGGTGGTTGGATGGATGGATGCTAACGGCTGCATTCTTTAACCGGCGGTAGCCTGAGCCACCCAGTCGCCGGAAAGTATAGACCAAAAGTATTATTTATTTCATTCACCAATTTGCTTACCCTCTGCGATTTTGTACTTATCACCAGGAGGTTTTTGATATCAGCCGGATGAACTTTGGGGATCGGGCAACAAAAAATAAAAACATCACCCGGGACCCCACTTGTTCCCCCCCCGGCGAGAGAGTCGCCAATTTTCCCTCTGGTCAACCTCAGTCGGCGTTGCCACAGCACCGTCCCCAAGAAAGTGAAAGGCTCCGCCGAGCAGAGCTCCCCCAGTGAGAGTCCCACCCGTTGGATTAGCACCGTCTTATATAGCCTGCGGGATTGGACGCGCCCGGGGGGTGGGTCGGATGTAGGTTGGGTCCCCGGAGGGGCGGACGCGTCCAAGTCATGAACCTGAGAGGTGTGCTTTCGGCAAATCACCCGAGAAGGGCGAGGGAGAGCCGTCCACAAGGGAATACAGCTCTCGACTCGCATCTGGGACGCGCCTCCACATGGCGACGCCCCACGGCCTGGCTCAGCTATGCCTAGATAGGATGCGGGGAAATCATATGGTTCCACGCTAGCGTTGGCCTAAATTAGAACAAATGCACCACTTTTTCTTTTCTGGAATGTAACAATAGTAAAATAGTAACAATGGCAACAATGATCAACATCTGCTTGTATCTAGTGTTTACAGTGTCTACTTTCCCAAGCAACCTTCAAAGTTACTAGTCATTTGAGGCTCTCCATGCACTTCTTATTGCAACGTTTGGTCTAACGGCCGCCGACGTTTGAACGAGCAACACGCACTCAACCTGGTCCATGGATGGTCTGGGCAACTTTCACTTCATTTCATTTGACGCTTTTCCCGCGTTCACGTAGGAACAAACCACATAATTCTTAGGACCGTGAATCCAATCCTTAAATTCACCCAAAAGTTCTTCCCTGCACAAGCAATCGTGGTCCGACAGTGTCTGGTTTTCTCTTTTCGCGGCCCCTATCCACGTTCTCGGAAGAACTGAACAGGCAGAAAACGTATGATAACTTATCTTCACACCTTTCCCGGCTCTTTTGGTACCGTGGCCTTTTCACGAGAAGGCAGTTTTTGGTCTGATTTCTTCCAAAAACAACGCAGAAAAAATGCCTGTCCCACATGGCGACTTCCGCCCACACCCCTAGACCGAAAGTGCGCCCCAAGCGCCACCCGCGGCGTGACGTAATACAGTTGAGTTTGTGTATACGAATAAACACCGAGGGAGAGGAGGAAATGGCTACGCGTGGGGACGTCAGCCCACCAATATGTGATGGGGAGCGATGGTGGGCATACGCAAATGCCAGCAGCCTTTTTTTTACCCACTGCTCCAACGCGTTCGAGTGCTAGACGACCGTTGTTCGCTCTGATTGGCGTGAGCAGATGGGTAGAGGAAAAGGCAGCCATCCTTTGCGTCTCCCCACTAATCCTCCTAATCAGAGCTCGGCCATCTCACATCCCCGCGTGCTCCCGGCTCCCCCTCTCCCTGAGTTTCTCTCCTATAATCACTTCCACCTTAAAAAAGGCCAGCGCGCAAAGACATCATCGGAATCTTTATTAACGCTTCGCAACCATTCAAACTGCGGTATTAAAAGGGATAAGGACGCCAAGGAAGAAATCACAAAGCGAGAAGCGTGAACTTAACAAGTCACCCCCGACGTTTCTGGAGCTGTCCGTTACCCCGTGTAAGTAAATGGGGGAAATTACGTCGTTTTGCTATTTTCTGGGTACAGACCTAATTGGCAGAGCGATCAGTGATAATTACGGTTAGGAGCGATTATAAGATGCTTGATACTCGCCACGCTCTGCGTTTCTTGGAAGGGGTTCGGAAACAGAATTGTTCGCTCTTATTTCTTCGTTTAGATATAGTGTATGTTAGGCGGCAACCCAAAAACATTAGTCTAGACTAGTGTTTCTGGGTTGCAAGAAGAAAAGTCAAGAAAACTACTTTTAAAACGAATTAATAGATTTCAACAATGCGCCTGACGACGGCCATGCAAAGCTCCGATGGAACGTCGCCACGTCATCAGCCCGAATTCGCGGCAGTATAGTTCGCTCGTGGAGTTACTTAGTCCTGAATGTGACAGGCGGAGAACGCCACCGCGTGAACTACGTTGTATATGTTAAAGCTTCCACATCCCACAGAATGCGCAGTGCTTCCAGAATGGCGCATTCTGGATACCATCAAATCGACGTTCTTTCCAGACGCTAGGCAGGAGCTTAATTTGAAAATGCGGAGCTTTTCCAGACCAACCTCTCCTAGCCCCCCCCCCCCCCCCCCCTCGGGGTGATGCGCTTTGAATAACGCGCTCAATTAAGGTATGGGCAGTGAATGCCGTACTTTACAGCTTGCAGGTGTCGGCAGTCTTGGGCGATAGACAATTATTTCTACTTACTTGTTTCTTGGAGCTGCAGTGTTACACTAGTACGGTAAACTGAACACTCGTGGCACATAAAATACCGGCATGGACGCGAATGGCGTTAGGGGCAAGCAGCCGCAGGCCATAGGGCGTACAGTCCTCGGATATTGCTACAATACTTTGTCTCATCCTTGCAAGGACTAACTGCGAAGGTTGTGCGAGGACGAGCGGCTAGCCTAGACTAGGTGCTCTGCGCCTAGACTGCCTTGACTGGAGCAATCGCCGCACAAGAGCCTCGTGCAGCCCTCGAGGCTTCATTTAGTGCCAACAAGCTATCACTTTGAGCAGCACGGCCACTGTCATATTTATAGCTCAGATGAGACGGTAAAGCATACGTTTGCAAGAAAGGCTCCAAAGAAGTGCTGTTTAGAGCGACTCTGGCGCCGCATAGCGCTTCTGCCACCTGAGTGCGCCAGGGGCATGTCATTGGGGTGTGCGATGACAAGATGGCGACGTCTGGTGTAATCGCGGACGGCCCGCGTTAGCGGCGCACTTGAGCGCGAAACACATGTACGACGAAACCGTCCGATCCGACGTCCGACCGCGCAATACGACGGTCGGAGGCGAGGGTTTTCAACGCTCTCCGGTGCTACGCAAACCCTCTCCCCCAAGGTCATTCCGGCAGCACGCACGTCGGATCGGACGGTTTCGTCGTACATGTGTTTCGCAGCTTTACCGAAACGGAACGGCAGGAGGAGTGCATCCACACAAGCCAGAGCTGCCGCGAGCGCAGTCATCGTGGATGCAATGGCCATGCGACTTCAGGCGCTTTCTAATGAGCTCTTTGAGACTTCAGAAATCTTTCGAATTTTTTTATTTGTTACTGGTTTAGGTATTTCTCATTTAATTGGTTGTGCTCTTTCGCGGTCGAAAACAACACCTGTATGGTTTTTTTATATATTTTTTTTTAATTTCTTCGTGGTCAGCGGTGTGTGCTTCAGCAAGCGACTCTTGGCAACATTGCACGACAAGCAAAGCGAACGTCCTGGCTGGAGGCTAGGTTAACCTCTCTTAATCTAAGATAATGCAGTGAGTGCGCCGGCGAGCAGGTGGATGTCAATCCATTTTGTTCTTAGACCGAGACCGAGCGCAGGGGAAAAAGGAAAGTTTCAAACCAGAAGAAAAATGAACAGTCGAGGACACTGAGACGTGTCCTCGACTGTTCATTTTCTTCTACTTTCAAACTTTCCTCTTTTCCTGCCTCAGTCTCGGGCTAAGAACAAAATGGCTCTTAATCTAGTCCTAACAGGCTTAACCCTCGAACCGCGCGCCAAGTGTGAGGCGGAGCTCAGTCTCCAGCCAGGACGTTCGCTGCTTGTCGTACAATGTTGGCAAGCGTCTCTTGCGGAAGAGAAGGACATATTTTAAGGCCTACAAGAACAAAAAAAAAAAAAAGCGGAACCAACCTTCGTTGACTTTGGAAACGTTTTTAGCACGTGCCACGTGGCTAATTTCATCCCAGCCCAGTAAAACCAAAAGGGAAATATAAAGCGCTCTCCAATGGTGAATTCCGCTCGCAGATCTCGAGCGTTCCGTAAGCGCTCCATTTGGAGCGCGTATATTCCGCTCATGCAGATCTGGCTCGAGCTGGTCATCTTCCGCTCGCAGATCTCTAGCAGCGCCCGCTCCACGGAGCGCCTCAAACCCCGCCGAACTTGCTCAGCGGGATTGCACAGATCTCTCCGGAAATACGGGCGGTACAGAGTCGCCGCTAGGCCATTTCCTAGGCAGTGCGCGTGCGCGGCGCGGCGAAGTTGGCGCGTCGGCGGGGCCACGGTCGGGTCGCCGAGTTGGATCTGTTCGGGTGCGTCGGTTGTTTACGCAGGGATTGCGGATCGGCTCGAACGCCGCACTCGCGCAGATCGGGGATACAAAAGCGGGGCTGCGGAGCGTGGTTAATCGTAAGCGCTGACATCTGATCGTGAGAGGAAGAACGAGAAAAAGAACGGCAGAAAAGCCGGAGGCAGACGCAAGGTTAGCCTCTTCATTCTGCAGCCAATGATTGTTTACCTTTCTACACGGCATTCCGCCGGCGTTTTCCCGTGCAATAAAGCAAGAAGAGATTAGTCAACGACCGTGCAAGCGAGAAGCTTGTTATTTCTGTGTTTATTAAACCGTACCAGAAATCTGAACTCCACCGCTGGCAATCGCTGTCCAGTGCCCCGCCGCTTCGAGGCGGCCGAAAGGTATGTGACAGTGCCGAACGCGGACGCTCTTCGGGTTATTTGCGTACATGGGCGCCGTGGTGTGCGTATAATTTCGCCCGGCCTGTGTCGCGTGTTATTTCTGCGTGAAGCGATCAGTCGGCTGAGGCGTTGGCGGGCTTGTCAAGTCGCGAGCAGCGGCCGTTTTGAACAGGCGGTAGGCGGAGGCGGTGGGGAGGGGTGTGTGGGGGCCGCTCCAAAAATGCGAGTTTATCTTCCCCTCGTCGATTTGGAGCGGGTCCCACGGGAGCGGACTTCGGCTCCCTCGCGAATCTTTGGAAAGCGCTCCGGACTCTACGATGGAATTCACCATACAGGAATTTGCGGATCGGGCACTTAAAAACACACAATTTGTTTTTCAGTTTTAGGAAGTGGTGCAACGTAACGCAATTTCGTTACACGTTACTCAAAATAAATAACGTGCGTACGTTATCCGTTACCATTTTTTCAGATATTATTAACATAAAGGGGACAGACGAATGTTCTTTGTTTTATTTCTCGAGGGCCTTTGACCGGTTGTCACGTCCCAAACTTCTTTTAAAAACTACCCAAAAATGTTAATAAATGACAATCCTGCGTCGCTAGGTAAGAGACTGCTATATGAAATAGGCACTGGTTTGTTGAGGTAAAGGTGCAAAGACCACCATCTCTGCCGGTACGTTCCGGCGTACCACTGGGATTTGTGCTTAGGCCCTCTTCTTTTCCTTGTGTATATAAACGATCTAGTAAAAGACAGTACAAATACTAATGTCCGTCTGTTTGCTCATGATCTTGCAATAGTTCACGAACTAAAAGATGCCGCAGACCAAGCTGATCTGAATTCGAGCCTGACCCAAAATTAGCCATTGGTGCCAGACATGGATTATGAGTTTAAACCAAAATAAAAAGTGTCTCAATGACAATAACCCCGCAGAGAGACCGTTTTTGCCCTTTTCACAGTAGCTTTATAAAATTTTCGTCTGCAAAAGGTTTCATCTTTTAAATACGTTGGTGTAAGTTTTACTTCTGACCTCAGATGGAATGCACATATTGACTTTCTGTGCCAGAAAGCAATGTTTGAACTTTGCATCTTAGACATCACCTAAGACACTACTACCTCAGCAACAAAGCTAACAGCGTACAAACACCGGTCGATCCCCTTTAGAATATGCCGATATTATTTGGGATAATGCAGACGTCATCAAACACAAACTCGAAAGAATACAAAAGAGAGACCTTAGGTTCATTTATAACAATTATAAAAGGCTAGATTCCGTGAGTACACTTTACGGCATAGTAGTCACACAGTCCCTTCAAACGCGCGCAAAAATTAAGCAAAAATTAATATACCCACTTTGTTATACGCACTGATTAACGATGGCTTTATAATACAGAAGTCGCACTATGTCTCTCTAAAATCCACAAGAAGCACACAAAACTATCATAGCTTATTACTTGCAGAATATCAGTGCCATAATTACTGCTTCAAAATTTTCATTTTTTCCTAACACCGTAAAAGAGTAGAATGAATTACCTTTTGACATTATAAGTGCTAGCATCTTCAAAATCATTTAAAGTATCGCTCTTTTCATTGTAAAAATGAACCCCATGTTATTGTGATCTAAAAGTCTTGAATTATCAATTTACGTGTGACTGATGTGTCATTTCTTCACTACTCCGATGTTATTTTAGACATTGCACGTGTTGTGCGTGTGCGTGTGTGTGGAAATAGGTGATAACTTCGACCGAGCATTCTCTTGCTACTGTCGCCACTTTTTGTTTTGTTAGCATTGTGTGAACTTTGAATTGTGGTTTCTTGTTAGTACATTTGTAAATAACTTTGTCGCGCTGATATTTCTTATATTGCACCTTTCCCCCGGTCCTACGATGCCTTCCGTGAGAGTGTGTAGTAGTATCTATAGATAAATAAATAAATAAATAAAAACTCTAAGGTTTACTTCGTACAATTTTTTTCTCTTTCTTCGCGACAGCTGGAACAGTCAAAAACGTTCAGCGGGACTGAAAATGATGTGCGACCAGGTCGTACTAGCTCCAAGTAAATATTTCGTATCCCCAACGTTAACTTTATTATTATTATTATTATTATTATTATTATTATTATTATTATTATTATTATTATTATTATTATTATTATTATTATTATTAGTCATTATTATTATATTGTGTCACCTAAGCAGTAAAACACTATATACTTTTTGTAATTGACACTTGTACTTCCATGGACTTTCTTGTGTTGATTTTCCAACCTTCGCTGGCGGCAGGGCTCAGCTCAGATAAGCCAACTTCAACTTTAATTGACCCGATATAAAGCTTCAAAATAAAAAGTAGCGTTTTGTGGTTGTTTTAATAATAGAGAACTTCAACGCAATGTGCTGAGGCAAGATAATCCATTTGGATAATACATTAAATTGTTTAATAACTCACTAAAAACGTAAATCGTACCGAAAGGGTTAGTCATTTGTAATAAAACATAATAAAACAATTGACAGAGAAATCGACCTTTAGGTTTTCCGTTGCTCTCGATTTAAAGTGGTCATTACACCTGGGTAAATAACTGATGAACGAGGGAAGCACTAGAACGTAATGACTTTTCATGACTAAAATGAAACATCAGAAATACAAAGAAAACTATAGCGCAACAACTAGACATAGATATGATTAAGGTTAAGGAAAGCAGACGAAGCCATTCCCACAAAGCTTTCTGCTCGTCACTATTGGTGGTTTTCTCCACTCAACTCGGCTCCTTTCTGACGTTCGCTCCACGAAAGTGGGAAGACAGGATCGCTTTCGTTCCGACCAAATTGTTGCTGATTTGCCCCAAAATTGTTTCAATACAATACTAAACAGGTCTGAACTAGTAACTAATATTACGAGTCACAATGATTTTTCTCTAGCGAAGTTAGCAAAGTTTTTGGTTTTGCCTTAATGTCTTATTGAAAATAACACCTCAGCCCCAATGTGTTATGGGACCCTCGCAGTGCCTCCAGCCCTCTCAACCCAGCAAACCTCCAAGTCTTACAAACCCCTTCAGCCCGTCAGACCCTTCAGCCTTTCAGACATCAGCCCTGCAACCCTTTATACGTCCAAATGACTGTGAACCATAGACCAAAAATGCAGTTTAAAACGTTATCGGAAATTTGTTTCAGACATTCAGTTTTGCATGCATGTTTTAACTCAAAACTACGATTAGAACCAACGGTTGCTCAGCCCGGCCGAAAGCTACTGTAGACGTGAGCGATCAGACCAAATAGGAACAACCTAGTTCTTTGTCGCAAAAATGTCTTGCAATGTACTACTCGCAACCTCACTGGGCATAAATTCCTGAGATGTATGGTACTTCAACTAATAAAACCGCAGCAGGTGCTCCACACGTTGACACATGCCCCCTGTCAGTAGCACGTTTAGGGTTAACCTGAAACGTGTAACCAACATTCGACGCCATTCAGAAATCCAGAGCACAGTCACGGTGTCGCCTCCAGTGTCCTTTTTCGCTCGCTGGATGCTTCGGAAGCCGGACGCACGAATGAGGCGCAAGAAACAGGGCACTGAGAGACCTTCTTGTTCTGCACACCCAAGCTGCTCTTGAAGACAGGTCCCACGCAATGGACGGAAAGCCGACACTGAGCGTCCCCTTGTTGTTGTGCATTTAGTTTGCTTTTGTTGACGGTGAAAAAACAGGGCGACCTGCTTCTGACGAATGCTTTATTTCGTCTGACTAAAAACAGCTTATCTACTAGCAAACAGCAAAACGTGCCCCTCCCATTTTTTTCATGTGCGCCTCTCTTCCTTGTGACCGAGGACTTGGCGAGAAAAAACAGTGCAAGGGGAAAGGGCGGAAACTAGGAACGCTGAAGTGCAGAGCAGCGACCTCTTTACCAGAATGGCTTTTCTCGTGCGCACCCGTTTTCCATTCGGCGGAGTCGCTTCAGGGCAACGACTGGAAGGGACGGGGAAACGTCTCCTACACTTTCAAAACTCATCTCGGCCAGTCCAGAACAAAACGGCCAAGCGATTCCCGGCGCATATATCCTGAAGGGTCAAGTGATCTCCCCCACAGATCTGCTATAACGATTTTGATGGGTGCTGTGGTTTCACGGAAAGGGTTGGGACAGACACCGCAGGCCTCTCAAAAGGATATGACGGGTTTCTTACACCCTTTAAATATTCCTAGAGGGTACGCAGGCCCTTCAGAACGCTTTGACGGACATTTCAATTACGTCAAACGTTTTTTTATGGGCACGTCAAAACATTTCAGAAATCCTGGTGGGCCCCTTAGACGGATTTTCAATAAGGTGGCGAAGAGCTTCTACTAGTAACCCTGAAAACGTGACGTCAGATGTTTTATAATGGGGTAAAAATAAGGGGGAATTTAAGCTTGTTTCCAAGAGGAAACAAGAAGTTTGGATGGCATGAAATAAATGCTGGTTAAGCCCACGTCAGCAAAACGAAAAGACATGCCCAATATACTGTTTCTTTAGACTGCCTGCTTGATTTCCAGGATATACAACATGTGACGTCACCCCACAAGAGCGCGCCGGAAACTTTTAGAGCGCAGTTCTTCAAGGGGGGACTACTGGCTAGATGTCGAACTTCTGAACTACTCAAGTGATCGGAATGAAATTTGAAGGATAGGTTTAGCTTCAGATGTAGGTGTACTGTGCAAACTTTCAGCTCTCTAGGACAAATTTACTTACCTGCATAAGATGATGTGTCACTCTTCATTAAGAAATCTATGATGATCGCAAATGAAGCTATTAACCATCATTTTAACTGCTTGAATATAACGTGGGAATATGGGGACATCGGGCTATCTAGTTTTGAGAAATGAAATGTAAATATTTCAGGAAGAGTCATTACCTCAAAATATGAGATGCATATCTGTCCTATGTCAACTTTTGAAAACTTAGTTTTTTATCACTGAGGGCTTCAACTTAAAACAAATAGTAGATAGCCCGATTCCCAGTAAATTTCATTTCAGAAACATGTTGATTGTGGTATCAGAATACTTTCACCTTCGAACGAAAGATTTCTTCGTATGAAATCTGCAGCAAAAGTGGAACTGAGAAATGTGCCTTCAAACATTGAACTCTCTTTACTTTGTTACTGCCTCACAATGTGTTGAAAATATTTTATATCAACGTTAATATTTGGCGTATGGTTATCAAATTTGGTGTAAGGGTGTATAATAAGTTTCTAAAACTTAAAATATCAAAATTGAAAAATGAACTTTTTAAAACAAATTTAAAATTTAGGCCCTATGTCCCCACTTAAGCGCCCGTTTCCGGCTTGAGGGGCGTCGGCGTCGGCGTAACCGCGCGGTGCATTATGGGATAAATTTCCCCGCATAAGCTTACCGGAAAATTTTGCCCGCAAAATTTAGCGAAAAGCTTTCCGCTAAATTTAGCGAAAAAGCTTTCCGCTAAATTTAGCGGAAAAAAAATTCCCCACTAAATTTAGCGGGAAAATTTCCCCTCTAAATTTAACGGAAAATTTTCGCGCTATAATTTGCGGGAAAATTCTCCGCTAAATTTGGCTTACAACTATCCCTTTAAGTTCAGGGGGAAAGACTGTCTGCCAAATCTAGCGGAAAATTTTCCCTTAAATGGGAGGCGAGCAGGAGAGGAAGAGGGGCATAGCCTTCTCTCCGTACCTTCCCCCTCCTCCTCCTCCTCAAGAGCTGTGCTCTAATTTGGTGTTACACTGGATTAAACACCTTTCATTTTTCTACCTCTTTTTTTATTACTTTTGTTTGCTCTTTTCTTAATAGCCATTTCGTATTTAAAGTGTGATAAAGGGTATGCTAAGAAGGGTTAAGCCTGGGATTTCAGAAAATGTGTTTATTTTAGGTAGCTCAAAACTCTGCCGGAGCCCATCCTGCTTTTCATAACCTGCAACAGGCCATATAGTTAGCCAAAGCTGCAGCTATCGCGACAAATTTCGTTTTATGCAAAACATTTTTGTGACACCAGTGCCTGGCTGAACGACGATGATGCTCCGGTTGCTGCAAGAGTGAATAAGTATCTGACGTCTCTCTTGGGTCTGGGAACCTTGTTCGCCATGAACGAGGCGGAACAATACCAGGTTAGACCTCTCTTGTATTTTAATGCGAATAGTTAATGCGAATAGCTTTCGCTGGATACTTCACGCACTTTTCGTCTATGTATCTATCTATCTATCTATCTATCTATCTATCTGGCTATCTAACTCTCTTACGCCGCGGGTCGATCGGCGCCGGCTGGGATTCGAACCGTTGACCCTTTGATCAGCAGGCAGACGCGCTAACCACAGAGCTATGGAAGGCTTTTTTTTCTTTATTAGAGCTATGAAGGCAGTCATTCAACGCACTCTAAACGGTTGTTTATATCTTTACCATAGGACGCGCTTTACAGCGCTGTCACAGCTACCGGTGCGCGCGTTCCATGCACCTAACCACAGAGCTATGAAGAAAGTCATTCAACACTCTAAAGGGTTGTTTATATCTTTACCAGGACGCTGGAGCCACTAAATGAGCTGCGCTTAGAGTATCGGCACTCCGTTCCCGGACATTGTTGTGGGCGCCGCATAGCTGGGGCTTGTGCAGACAGGCGCAACTGCAGATCGTCATGATTCAAAAGTGCGACTTCCTCAGCATTTGATTCGGTGTTAGAAGCTCACGTAATATTGCTTTTCTCTGTCGCGGACTGTTCAAACTTTTGTGGAGGACGGAAAAGCGTTTCCTGTGATTTCAAATAAAGCTTCAGATAACTGGCAACCATGATTTTTAAGCCACAATATGGCCAAGTGTCGTTACTCTGAGCATATAGCTATTTAGTGGCTCTAGGACGCGCTTTGCAGCGCTGTCACAGCTACCGGTGCGCGCGCGTTCCATGCACGAGTGGAGCACAGGCCGCTAGCTCACCCTCTCCCGCGCTCGGGAGAGGGTGATGTAGCGGCCGTGCTCAGCCTCACGAGAGCGGAATGAGCCCTCGTGCATGGAACGCGCGCGCACCGGTAGCTGTGACAGCGCTGTAGCGCGTCCTATGGTAAAGATATAAACAACCGTTTAGAGTACCGTTGGTTGAGACTAGCTGAGACGCCAGAAAGTCTGGTCGGTACCATTTTGAGTGTTTGTGCGTATGGCGCGTGCTTTGCTCGCCTTCCTAAGTGACACAAACGCACGTGCTGGGCTGCGGAGATCGTGCGCACGGCTGTGAAAGTGTCAACAAATTTAGAATCGCCTCAGAGTGGGCTGGCGTATCTAGAGTGTGCCGGCCACCTGACGAACGCGCATAACTCCGCACCGTTTGATGCTATTCGCATTAACGTAGATAATCATTCCCAAAGGATGGGTTCTGCTGATTTCTTTGTATTGTGTTTTGTGTTCGTTTATACTTCGTCGTACTAAATGTCTGCAGTAAAGACAAAGGCACAAGGGCGTGAACTAGCTCAGCCGAATCCGCAGCTTTCAGCGATAGAGGTACCACGGTGTGAGAATCGCGTTCTGGCTTTGCATTGTAGAGGCTTGGTCTGCTGGGCAAGTTGTGGATGACATTCATATTAAAAATAGCGCAAAAAAGACGGGTCCAGAAGTCGAAGAAGCACACAGGACACGTGCTTGTCGCTGTGTGCTTCTTCGTCTTTTTGTCTCGTATTTTTTCGCAATTTTTAATATGAATGTTCCTTAGATCCTTTATGATAGACTTCAGAATGAACGTGCTCGCTTACATCTTGCTGACGTGGCAGTGTCAGGTACGGCTCTTTATTCGCTCGTTTTTCACCAAACTTAAAATTACTTGCGCGACGTATACCCAATCGGGTACTGCTGTTCTCTGAAGATCATCCAGTGGACAGTCATGTTGTTAGGAACTAGTGTGACCCTAGAAGCCGTGAAAGTTGCAAATACTGCTGGTTCTACGAGAACTCATGTTAATAAGGCTCCTTTTCAAAGCCAGGCGTTCGAGCCCATGGCTTTGCCGGTACTACAGATGTTTGTGAGTTTAGTTATAGACAACGAGGGGAAAGCTATTCAGTCCCAGTGGACGGCTGGCGTCGCCGCTCTAGGCGAAAAATTTATTCAGTGTAGTCACTACCGATCTAGGATCTTTATCGTGCTTCAGACGGTAGTGAATACGCCACACCACACCCGTACAATGCTCATCCAGATTGAAATGGGCAAAGGTGGGGATTGAAAATGGTATCTCGGATTCAGCAGCGAGAGCCTCTCGCTCCATATGCCCCGCGAGTCGATACGATAGCACAATCGGCCACCGATCCCTCCACAATTGTAACACGGGGTCTCTGTAAAGTGTTTCTGAAAATTTTGTTGGAGAGGGAGGGGGCGGAGTGGTGAGGTAAAAACATTCGTGTAAACAAGCCAATGCGCTGAGCGCATATAATGTTTTCACAGAGGTTTCTTCAGGTTGTGCACTTAATCTATTAAAATGCATAAATGCACAGGGTGAGACCGTCGCGTAGGGACCAACATGTAAGCCTTGCAAATTGCGAATTTCAGACGCATATACCTATTTATATATTGTATAATGTTTTGGGCCACATTATCCCTGGTGCTCAATTGTAAACTTCTCATCATTTGTATTTTTGTGCCTCTCCTACCACGGCCCTTTGGGCCAGGTAGTATTGATAAATATATAAATAAATAAATAAAAACGGGCACGCAAGCGTAATTTCGCAAGAATTATTATGTCTATTTTCTAGGGCTCAATTCCGAGATAGCGAATTATTAAAAATAAAGAAACATTGGAGGACGTGTGTTTCGTATGTCTTATACCAGCCTGTTTGTCGTCTGCACATTCGTATGGGTCATTCCATGCCAAACGTCCCAGACATTGCGCTCGACCCCTTCTGATTTCTAAAAAAAAAATCATGGCCTTTTGCCCCAATGTTTGTAGCCCATTCATGAAATATTTTTGGCGAAAAAATATTTTTTGATGACATGAGCGCGGTTTGAACTTTTAAAAACAGCGTGAAACTAGGCATCACTCAATAATTGATGAAAAATCAGCTTTTTAGTGAAACACCTAGCAATATTTTTTTCTTAAATTTGCACGGCTTTTCAGCTTACAATGTGGTTAAGCTTGTGAAGTTTTGTTTTAACTTAAATATTTTTTAAAAAACAAAAATAATTGAAAATTTTAATATTTTTGTTATTTTAATAAAAAATATCTCACGGCTGCCGGGACTCAATATAACTTTTTGCCGGCTGCCCTGCAGGTATATAATCTATAAAGAAAGTTTGAAACCGCTCAATAAAATATTTTGCAGTAAACAAAAATCCTGAAGTTGCAAAAAATTGTGTTTTGACGCATAAACAGCTGTTTATTTCACCCTGAGGTGGTCCAAGTAAAAATACAAAATATAGTGGCTTTGGAAGAGCAATCGATACTCTTTTGATTCTGAAGGTTTCATCAAAGTGATTTTTGTTTAAAGCGAGAAAACTAATTTTTTAGGGTGTACTCTCGCACCACAACCACGTCGCTTCTTAACGCCTCTTCGCGCGGCAGCGCGCCGCTGCGGCGATTGGCTTGTACGCGATTAGGTCCAAAAGAAGAAACGGAGTTTCTGCCGCTTACGCTTGTCGCGTCTTTCCGGCTGCAAGGAAGAAACGGCGGAGTATCGTGTAATAATCGGAGGTGCCGCCAGCGCCTATGTCCTTTGTGCCGATGGCGGCTCGAAGCGCGATCGCCTAAAGCACGGGCCGCATCAGTTCACGTGGACTTCTCCAACTGAAAACGCGATAATATCGCCGCAGAAATCTAGACTGTCACGCACACTGCAGGCGAAAAAGCGGAACTATTCAGCGACGCAAGAATTTGCCGTTTCAGAAGCCGATTTAAACACAAACGAGGCAATGGCCTCTCAACTGCACCGTTCGTTAACGCCACATCGCGTCGTCGTAGCAGAATGGTGCCCGTTCACGGGGCTCGTGTTGCTGTCTACATCTGTCCTGACGTCGAGAAGAGAGTGATTGCGATGTGTACGTAAGAAACAGCTTCGCTTACTAGTGGATGTTCTTACCTGGCAGCGCTAAGCATTTCTTGATATCAAGACAGTGGAAAGTCCACAGGAGGACACAGCCGCGCAAAACGGTCAAGGAATACCGGGAAAAGCATAAAGCAACAAGAGCAGAAAAAACATCCTTCCTGCCAAGATGTACCCGACAACTCGAGGTCACGCGCCTTTCTACCTGCGTGCGCACACCGTGACACCGTCGCACGCTTTGCCAGACTCGACGTTGGCGGACTGTGCAGAGAAGAACGCAAGGAACGACCCCAGGTTGCAGCGCGCAGCTCAACTTCAAAATGTTTTTTACCTCTTTAGAACAAAATTACTTTAATTAAGCTTTCCAAGAACAAAAGGAAATAAACTCTTTTGCAGAATACATCATGTTACGTATTTTCTTTGGGCCACCTCAAGGCAGAATTGACGGCTCTTTAAACGGCAAAACGCAATTTTGCACAATTTTCTTTCTGCAAGGTATTTAGTTGTGCGGCCTAGAAAGCTTTTATGTACAGTATACTACAGGGCTGTCAATAGAGTATTTACAGTCGCATGCAGCAAAGCTATAGATTGTAGTAAAACAAAAATATGCTAAGTGCTCATATATTCCTTATTTTCTTAAAGCTGAACCGAGCATACCAAATTCCATGACCATGATCCTTATTACATAGCGGTCAAATACCGTAGGAGTTTCCAGGCAAAAATATTCCAGTGTTCCGTAAAAAAAAATCTTACCTTTCATCAATTATTGAATGAGTCGTTGTTCCACCCCCTTTTACTAGTTCGAACCGCCACTCACCCCATGAATTTGTTTTTCGTTAAAAAATATGTTAGAGGCACCACAAACGTTACGGTGAAGAGCCATCGATTTTGTTGCAGGAATCGGAAGTGGCCGTGGGACCTTTGACATGCAGAAGTCCACGTCGCCTGATGCCGCCCGTCGTTTGCGCATCGCGTTTCAGGCCGCCCTCGGGTACAAAGGACACAACGGGCCTGCTATTGCTACGCGCTCGGCGGCACCTACGATGATTACACGATACCCGCCGTTTCTTCCCTTGCAGCCGGAAAGACGGACAAGGGGAAGCGGCAGAAAACTCCGTTCTTTCTTTGGACCTAATCGCGTCAGCTATCGTCGCAGGTGGCGTGCCGTGCGGCGAAGAGGCGTTAAGAAGCGACGCCGGGTAGTGGTGCGAGAGCTCAACTTCAAAAATTGTTTTCTCGCTTTAAACAAAAATTACTTTGATTAAACTTTCAGAATCAAAAGATTATCGATTGTTCTTCCAAACCCACCATATTTTGTATTTTTACTTGGACCACCTCAGGGTGAAATAGACGGCTGTTTATGCGTCAAAACGCACTTTTTGCAACTTCAGGATTTTTTTTACTGCAAGATATTTTATTGAGCGGTTTTAAACTTTTTTATAGATTATATACCGGCAGGGCAGCCGGTAAAAAGTTATATTAAGTCCCGGGAGCAGTTAGATATTTTTTAATAAAATAACAAAAATGTTAAAATTTTCAATTTTTTTAGTTTTTTAAAAAATATTTAAATTAAACAAAACTTCACAAGCTTAACCACATTGTAAGTCGAAAGCCGTGCAAATATAAGAAAAATATTGCTAGGTATTTTACTAAATAGCTGATTTTTCATCAATTATTGAGTGATGCCTAGTTTTACGCTGTTTTTAAAAGTTCAAACCGCGCTCACGTCATCAAAAAAATTTTTTCGCCAAAAATATTTCAGGGCATGGCTACGGACATTGGGGCAAAAGACCATGAATTTTTTTAGAAATCGGAAGGGTCGAGCGCAATGTCTGGGACGTTTGGCATGGAATGACCCGTATACGAACTCGCTCCAGAACGGCTTGCTGAACGCAAAAACGCTAAAACCCAATGGTAGAGGTTGGCAATATGAGTAAGGTAATCGCGATAATTTGTACTTTCAATGAAATATATAAACAATGAGCCACCTGAGAGCAAGCTCACAAACCAGTGTAGCAGAAAACAAACAACCGGCATATGGCATAGAAAATGCACGGCCGTTGTTATTGCTCTATTTTCTTAATATTTGTCCAAATCTTCTTGCAAAACTACGTTCGTGTATTCCAATTTCAAGTATGTACGTTGGAAATGCGTATTTTGCAAGGCGTTCCAAATATTTTAGCCCTGACGACCGCACCCTGTAGGTTTTAGTAAACAAATATAGTAAACAAATAAACATGACGAAAAAACAGTGAAAACCATCTGGAGGACGCTGCTGCTCACACATCGTACCACACGCGCTCCGAACTGCTCGATCTGCCTTTGGGAGTTTATCTTAAGGGGCTTTCACGTTTTTGCTTTATGCTGTGCCGTCTGTGACATAACCACGAGAACTATACGGTTTTACCGATTTCCTTCCTTGCCTTCGACGGCCTCCACAATCGGCGGACGCTTTTACCGCAATTCATAACTCCAAGGAAGGTAGCGCCACCTAGTGGGAAAGGCGTGGGGGAAAGGAGAGGGGGCTACAATTTCTTCGAATGTGCAGATAAATCTGGCGCGCCCTAGCGGTCGAAATGACAGACAGAGGAGAGTGATTGAATGCGCGACGTTGGAGCTGCATCTACTCTCTATCTCATAGTTATATTCGCTCCAAGGACCGTAGTTTAAAAAAAAAAGAGTCCGCCTTCTCGCAGACTGTTACTAATTTTTCCCTTTATGTGGAGAATTAAGATTTTGCAGGTGCATTTCAGATTAGACATATGTTATCGTGTCAAAAGCTATATGATTCAGACGGCTAAAAGCATGGCTTTTTTCTTTGGCAACAGAATGTTTTAAGAACTACTTCGAGCAGCGCATAAAATATGAGCAAAACTTGTTTTTTCCTTGATATTACCACAAGTATAGTTGCTCGCAGCATTGCCAGAAATAAAAGGTTGAGATTGTAATGTCAGAAGCTGAACAGGAGGAGAACACTTCTTTTTTCCCTAACACTTGCTTTTGTACCCCCGCGTCGCTTTTCTCCCCCTAGAGAATTGGCTCGTCACTCAAACTTTGTAAAAAAGCGGCTTTGTCTCACTCCCTGCCGTGGCTTCCACAGGCCTGCGCGTAGTGAGTGAGATAAAGTATAGAACTTCAAATTGTGTATGCTCGAGTTTTCTTCTATTTCTAATCTGTGCCTACTTTGTATCAATGGCAGCTAGCTAACTACGGGATTGGAGGGCACTATGTGCCGCACCACGACTATTTTGAAGATTTCTTCACATCCTCCAAGAAAGTGAGTAGTCCGAAGGTCCTTTTTATAAGCTGCTGTTGTCGAGTCCGGGGGCAGCTTAGAATGACATTCAGAAATAATCTAAATACGCTTAGAAGACGATATAATGTATGTGTTCCTCTAGTAAAATGCCAAGATGGAGGGCGAATACAAATAGGGACACGCACACAACATGTGTCAATTTAGATTGTTGTGCTTTTGTCTCAAAAACGTGTTCGTCATTCGTCTCCAGCGTTACAACGCAGGATCCCTCGCTTTCACCTTTAAGTCACTAGATCCTTGGAAAGCATTACCATTCTAAATGCGTCAGCATTTATTGTCCTGGTACAAGGAGCCATATTTCGTTTGGACGGTCGTGGTTTGGTTTGGGCTGGACGTGGACTGGACTGAACTGGTTTCGTGGAGCCGCGCTGCAATGCGCGGTTCCCGCTGTGCTCTTTCGCTCCGTTCGCTTGCTCATTGTTACGTCAACTTTCCCTCTTACATTTTTTTAGGTGAGGCGAATAAAAAACTAAAAAAAACAAAAAGTACCTCTGTCTGCTCCAGCAATAGTATTTCAGACTTAAACCCATAAATTATAAATGAAAAGGGCAAAAGCAAAAAGAAAAAAACGAATTTCGTTTGAAAAAAGTTAATATTGTTTAAAAAATAGCTAGCACCATCAACGCACAAAGAACGGGCCCAGTCAATAAGTGGCGTTCACTTTCCCCTTTTCCACCCCTTCCCCTCTGTCCCTCTCAGTTCTTCCATTCCCTTATTCTTCGGTTTTCCTTCCCGCTTGTTTCCACCTCCGCTCCTCCTCCGCCCTCTCCTCTTCCCTTGCATCACGTATGGTTAGGTCGGGTTGATTCCGGTTGGAACATTTGGGTTGATTAACGTAGAAGGTTGGACTAGTTGGTATTTCATGATTAAAAATTAAAAAGAGCGCAAAAAGACGGACATGAACGACAACGTAGACGAACAAGGCGCTGACTTACAACTGAAGTTTATTAGTGCTAACATCAGTATAAATATTGCAACGTCAAAACAAGCGAACCAAGAGAAAATGCATGACATGGACGCCACGTGATTATTAAGCCACCATCGCGCACTGTTACATTCTTTATCAGACAAAGATAGATTTCGCCCAATCTTTCAATTTCCCGCTCTTCAATAATTTCTCGGAGTGAGTTTTATCTTCGTTCTTTCCAGTCACTTCACAGCTGTCGAAAATGGGAGTGCAACGACAGTCTCGGCAATGCAGGCCAAGATGACCTGACACAACCCTATAAATGTTGTACCCATGCTCCCGCAAGTAATCATTGAAGCAGCGCCCCGTTTGCCCGACGTATCTCCAACCGCATGACAGCGGAATGGAGTACACTCCTTTCTCCATGCAGTTTGAAAATCGGTCATGGCGTTTTTTGGTGCATCTGTGCCTTTCTTTAGAACTGGAATTCAACTTTCTGTACAGCCCAGACAGCTTTTTCGGAGCTTAAAAAACTACATTAGCACCACCACTTCGGCCAACTTTGTTTAGGTTACGAGAGATCTTATGCACGTAAGACGTTACTTTTTGTTAACCCTAAAAGACTGCTGGGTTACTTTCTCACGTCCTTTCTCAAGCACGCTCTCAGCAACTGTTGGCAACAGGTAAGATGAATATTCTACTTCTCTGAGCCTTGAAACTTGTTTGTCGAATCTCCCTTTTACTTTGGGGGGTAGAACTTGAACAGGGAATTTCCAAAACAGAGGTTAATAATTCCCCTTTTCACAAGTGTGAAATGCGCAGAGGAAATAGGCAAGATGGATTTCTTAGTCCTCGGCTTCTAAATCCAGCACACATGGCCATGACCAAGTTGACGGCTCAGATCCAGAAACCCAAAGGCCCATTTCACAGGTACTTTATCCGTCAGCCCCTGCGGTTTCAGGCACACTTTAAACGTTCAAGGGACCAACGACACAGGAGTATCCCAACCTTTCTTGTCACAATCTACGAGCACCAAATAGTCATCTACGAATCTGAAAACGTTTTTTACCATGGTTCCTTCCAGCTTGCATAACAGTACTCTATTGTGAAACTCACGAAATTTATCGCTAAGTACAAGGGCTAAGCACGACCCTATGCAAACGCCATTTCTCTGAATAAAAACATCGACGTTTCAGTTTGTGAACGTCGACTTGACATAAAAAGATAAAAGTTCTAGAATGTGACTGACACTAACTCCAGATTCATTCTGAAAGGCCACGATACCGTGATTGCTAATACAGTCTCCAAATGATTCCAACAGCTCTTCATGGGGAATACAATAAAACCAACCTTTAATGTCTATCGAGCAAGGCAACAAGCTTCCGTCTGGGTGGCCTTTCAAAAAATCTATTATCTAAATAGAGTTCTTCACCTGAAAGGGATCATCAGTCAACAACATATTCACTTTTGTTCCCCCCCCCCCCACCCAAAACAACAACAACAGATATTTGCAATATTTCTTTCTCCGACACTATCACGCCTAGGGGACAGTCAACCTTACACGTTTTGGCAGAAAGTAATAAATCTAGAGCTAAGCCCTTGCCCTCATCGACCGCTTGGCCCATTTTATCAAGGCCTAGGCGTTTGCAAAGCCTACGTGCTTCAGTTTTACCTTTAAAAGAGACACGTTATCCCTGCGCATAAACGTGGCCGTTATGGCGTCTGACGCTTCAGATATAAATATCCCCTTACGAACCACAATAAAGCCACTCTATTTATCCGATGGTAATAAAGACAGGGAATTTTCTTCTAAGTCAGCTACAGTGGTGTTCAGCGGAACCTTCGACCCAGAGGGCTTGCAATGTAACAACACGTCCACACCTTCAGATATACATCTGTCAACTTCAGATTCCGGGGCTCGTCCGGAAACTTGTCTCACATCGTTAGCAGCTCGGGAGGTGATTTTCTTGGTTCGACCGCGAACTTTAGGACTTAGCTCATGACTCGTTCAACTTTCGCGGGGAGTTCAACGTTCCCCAACTTGTAAATCAGGTTTCCCACAGCCGGCGTTGTCTCTGTAATGCTGGCTCGAAGGTGCATCAAAGTTTGACGCCACAAGAATTCAACAGTTCTGCAACAACGAATAAACTTCAGGTGTAAGTCAGCGCCTTGTTCGTCTACCTTCTCCTTCTTGTCCGTGTCTTTCCCTGTTTTAATTTTTAGACATTTGGGTTGATGTCTGGAAAATAACTGGCTTTACGTTTTAGTTCCCCCCTACCCATATGCTGGTAGGTACTATGTCGGATTCCTTAATGAGGAAAGAGTCTTCCGGCACGCTTTCAATGACGCGCCGCGGGAGAAAGGGGAAGCTGTGATTGCTGCATCCGAAACCGCCGACGCCCGGGAGGACAGACTAGCTCTTCGAACACAGCAGTATGCGGACCATTACGAGATTGGAATTCACATCCTTTGCTGAGTCGGATCTCCTGCGCTAAGTGCTATCGCATTTCGTCGAGAATCAGCGTAGCGTCAGCAGCAATTTCGTTGTCACTTTGGTTATACTTCTACATTTCATTTTGGTCCATTGGATGAGCAGTTTCTCATTTACCTCTCCATCCTTGATTAGCTGCCACGAACTCGCGATGAGTAGGTAGCTTTGTAAAGAAATTTCTTGTAAACTGAAATTTTGTTAAGTACACACCAGCAAAACAAGCGCACATCTTCACAGCGCGACCGCAAGTGGCGTCCATGCTTGACGGCACTGGAAAGTATATTTCTTTTCTTGAGATACGCACGCACATTGATACCGTTGTACGAGATCTGTAGGAGATAAGCATGACCGATAAGTTGATTGCAGACACAATGCGAAAGGCGCTTAAATTGACGAGAAACGTTTTCAGTACGATGGCGCTCAACAGTGATCTTGGCGCGGCTGGTTTTGAACTACCCTTTCTAAACTTCTAAAATCTGAAAAAACCGAAATGGCGATCGCCATAGCAGCAGAAAGTGATCACCATACCGCGTCCCAGCGTTTTGGTCGCCAGTATGTTATTGACTGCTCTGTGTCCGACTAGCAGGCAGGGAAGGCAATGGCGTAACACCACCTAGACTGGCTAAGGCCTCTCCAATACCTCCTCTCCACATCGCGTGACGTCATCCGATGTGTCCGGCTTCCTCGGTCATCTCGACTCGGCTCGACAGAAGCCGAGCCGTGCCGCCGAGCAAGTTCCAGCCTGCTCGCCCACGCGGTTCGCCCGTCGTAAAATACGTCGTCAAATTCGCCAAATACCCAGTCGTCAATGGTAGAAGTTATTTAATATGTACATAGGGCTTAGAACATCGAGATCGTTGCGTGTTTCGCGGGGATTCGTCGTCGCCTTTAATTAAGTGAGCTCTCCTTCTGAACAGGATTCTAACACTAGACCTGACAGACCTAAGGTTGTCATTCGTAAAAGGCTCGTAGAAATACAGTCACACACAAAATCTCATAGAACTAAACAGTAGCGTAGTTGTCGAAGAAAAATTTCCGTTTGCAAGTTCAACCAAACAAGGACTAATCAAAACCATTTCCTACTTATCCTGATCTCAAATTCCTTTTAGTGCAGGTACATCTGTCACGTACGGATCATCCCCGGTTCGGTCAGAGAATGATCTCTGGTTCGATCAAAAAACTTCAAACTGAAAAATGAATTCCACGAAACGCACTACGCCATAGTCTCTGCCGCCATTGTCAAACGACTGAAAAAGAGAAGAGATGTCAGGCGGCAGGCACTTAGCCTGACGTCATAGAAAAAGTGGAGATGCCTTAAAGTCTGAGGTGGTGCTCAATGGCGCCACTTTTCAAGAATCCAGTAATTTTAGCTGTCACCAGCACTTCGCACATAGAAGATACATTGACGATCACGCGCTCGCGCCTTTACCTATGTCAGCACTGGAGACACATTTGCGTACCGTCAGAACTGTTATTCATGAAAAACAATAAGTTGCTTTACCCCCAGCTCCCGCTGACAACGAAAGGTGAACACCGGATATTCACTTGACGTCATATTTGTGGATGCTGTTTAGAGCGCATGCTCAGAACGAGCTCACATTAACAGGTTTTGAAGAGTGGCAATGTTGCTGGTGTGGAATGCACCGTGCCAAAAAACTTTAGAAGCTCGCCATCAGCGCGCACTCAGCAGTCGCGCACAGCTATGACCGCCAGTGAATACTGCCGTATACACGATTGCAAGCGGGGCAAGTGGCCACTGTCATGTCTCTACTCGTGCGAGCAAGCATGTGCAAATGCAAGCTTCGCCAAAGCTATAGACCGTTTTATCGTGGGTAGCGCCATTTTGAATAATGTAGCAGACACCTAGTGAGCGTCATGTTCTGCGGCCATGCTCAGTGGTTAGAAACGTTAGCGAAAGTGCTCTTTTGGGCGCCGCTCCCACTTTGGGTGTGCTAGGTGGGTACTCCAAAGTGCTGGACATCTGACTTAGGGCGCGTTTTGTGTTCTGGTGTGCCGCGAATGGCGTTTTTCAGCTCATTAAGAACGTTTGTTGCCCTGCATTATGGCATCCGCCAGTGCGGCGACGCCAGAAGTGCGGCACTGAACGCGCCACCGATAGAAATCGGAGGCAAGTACTCCAACTATTGTATCACTTGACAGCGATTAAATTTCCCTCAAGATTTTTGTCGTTTTAGATGCAGTACACGGAGAATGTTTTTGGCGCTTTTTGTCTTCCACAACAATGAAATTTAATCTGAACAAGGACGCGCGAAATAAGAATATTGCAGGGAACGATCGAAGGCAGCTCACTCCGGCTTGAAGGTGTTTATAAACGTTTTATCTGAGCATCCTGTGTCGACCAGTGAGTCCATTGTCGAGAATAGAAAACAGCATAGTCAGAGATGGGGCTATTTCCTGAGCGAGTCGATTAATGATTCAACAATTAGAAATCGATGCATCAGCATGTTTCAACTTTCATGTTTCTTTTCAGCTACATTATGTTCTAATTATAAAATAAGAAGAATCTAGTCATGGTTGCGTTGAGAGAAGAATTTAGTCACCGTAAACATAGGTTCGCGCTCTCTGGTACCGCCAGGAGATCGCTATTCAGGAAAACCGATAGAACTAACTGTTCGACAATTTCCAACCACACCCGGCTGCTGAAATGAGCCTTCAAATAAGTGTTGTAGATAATAAAATCGAGTCAGTGTCACCACTTCAATATATCAATATTAAGATGAATTCATTTACAAAAAGATACAAGCTGAAACAGCAATTATACATGAGAAAACTTGCACGCAACTTGCGAGCGTACGCAACATTCATCGGCGGTAGAGCATTAGGTGAGCGCTCCATTCGCAAAATGTTTCGAGCACAGTCGAGAGGAGGGCGTTGGGGAAAAGTGTTTTCGGTTTACGGACGCAACCCACTGCCACCGGAGATTGGGGTCATGTGGACAGCGATGGAGCTTAAAGACATTGCAGCAAGCACTTGCCGGATTTCGTGCAAAGCTACATGGGTCCTCGGTCAGTATTCGACGCTTTCTGTCGGTATTCATGCGCCTGTAACCGAACAATGGTGTCCCGATGACCGGGGGACTGTCGTCATCGAAGCCCGTGGCTCTGATTGAGTTTGGGAGTTTAAAACAGAGAAGAAAGCGCGAACGAAGTTCGGGCAATACGCTACACCCAACACCGGTGAAGCCTCTCATCCGGGAACTTTCGCTCTTTCTAACGCACCAGCAAGGGGAAAGCGCCGGTGGCCCCCTTTCCCTCTTCTCTCTCGTCCTCTTTCAGTAAAGAGCGCGTGCTCATTGCGGTCCTAGCTTTTGCGCCTGCTAGCCGCACCGTCGAGCTTCAAGTCTTGAACGCAGTGATGTGGCATCCATGCTCGAGCATGCGCTCTGACAGCACCCACAAATATGCACCAGTGAATACTCCTTATACTGTGTTTGCACTGACGTCACATCAGGCTGTTATTGTGGTGGAACTCCTGCTGAGCGCTTACCTCCTGCCAACGTTACTGAATTAGCTCAATCACGGAAATGCCCACGGACGTTCCTTCCACGAGCAGTATATCCCGACCTTTCCCACGGTCCCCTCCCGTCGTTCGATGCGCCACCGTTTTGTGCACGACCGCTCTGGTAACAGCCTCAAAAGTGCAAGTGACTGGGCCACGTCTGTCTATGATTGGTTCAGCGAGGATAGAGCAAGTACAGGAACATGACGAACACCAGGACGGGGCGCCTTTGACGCTGTCCCGATCGGTTCCATCCGCGACGTCGGCTGCGTCTTGACTTAACGTGACACGAAGTGTGATAACTTCGCCATCGGCTGCATATACTTGGAAACATCCAGTTGTCTTTTTTCCAGCTTGGACAAGTAAAAATTACCGCCAGCATGGTACGATGACGTCACATGAAAGCAATGTGGAGCAGGCCTGATAGTGCGGCGCCAGAATACTATTATAAACTTACTGGTCACTAAGTAAAAAAAAGTCAAATGCACAAAAACGATTCGGAAGCCAGCGCCGGTAGGGTTCTACGGCCCTTCTCTGAAGCCCTTCCTTTTGCTCCTCATCTTCTCGGCCGGAAAAAAAAAGATGCTTGCGGTCGTTGTTTTATGTTCTGCCGGCGCTGGTGGCCTAGATCTCTGCGGAGCCACCCTATGCTCTACAGTTACTCAAGTACTTTGCGAAGACAACAGATCCTCTTTACTCATTTGCATTAGACAGCGCGCCTAGAGCACCAATCCTCGACCTCGCTATATAGGACAGCCCCGTTTCCTAGAGAACGCATGCGCACCGCACTGTGAACGCTATCGCTCTTCCGTGCTGCGCCTGAGAGAGAGCTGCCACCGACGCACCGAAATACCGGATACGCCAAGACGGCAAAGACGGCTGTCTCCGCGGCTCGAGGCTGACATCCACCACGATAGATTGCGCCTGTCACCCTCTAAATTCAAAGAGAAAATCCCGAGGCTACGCACGTCCAGCCGTTCTTACTACGCAAACGCTGTCGACGCCTAGGTCGTTCAATTTTCGCGGTTCAAATTGTATTCCCTAGTAAGCAAATATTTTGGTTACTCTTGATTTTTTCAACTCTTGCTCTTTCGTTTTCTAAGCGACCGGTTCAGACAACGAACGTGCCGGCTTATCTAGTATACTGGATAAGCGCACGGTCGTCAGTCTGAACTCGGTCGCTATAGAAAGTCCTCAAGGAGAGCTTATCCATTAGGATGCTCTGCATGAGTATAGGATGTATGAAGTGTGGTTTTCGTGGCGTTCAAGAACAAGCGTGAGCATATATAACTCTTTTGGGTAGAACCTTTTTTAAAAAACTATATTTTCTTTTAGAGACTTTACGGAGACCGAGTGGCGACGCTTATGATTTACGTAAGTGCCTCTTTTGTTCTTACTTCTCTCGGACGTCTAGTACCGGTAGTACTTGCACAACATTCGCGACTGTTAAATACCAAACCTATATACTTTATAATTATTTTTGTAGTACTGTATACTTCTATATGGGCTTCTCTGTTGAGGTCAACTCCAAAACTGACAACACCGATACTAAACTGAATCAGTTTAAGTTTTTCAAATATTTTGCATTGTTCCGCGGAGCAGTATCATAACTCTAGCCATCATTTGGATTACAATGACTCTAGCGTTTTATGTGGATTCATGACTTACCTCTCGTCACGTTGGCAGTTCTTGAAATAAATATTTTAATATAACAAAAATATTGCTCAGATATTCTTTTCTTTTTTTTTTCAGAATCACGTACTATGACACGCGCGCTACTTTTTTCTGCAAACTGGAAATTATTCGGAAAGAAACGAGCAGCGTTCCCCCAATCCACTTTCAGCTAGTACGAGCAGGCCCGTGATCTGATGCCGATCAAATTTCGCATGAAGACAACAAATATACTGCGCATCAAAGCGTACGACATATCAGTCTTCTCGGTGCTTAAAATCGTCGCCGCCAATGGTTTGAAGCTTTATCTGAAATTGCAGGAAACGGTCTTTCGTCCTCCAAAAACGTTAAAAGAGTCCGCTGTAGACCAAGACGACATCTCTCGCTGCCTCGTGACACTCCATCTGCATAGCGATGCAAGGAACGCGACTCCGACTGGCGAGTTTAACGTCCTATCCCGCCCATAGATCGAAAGTAGGCCTGAAGTGCCACACAAATGACGTCAGAAATAGCAGGAGTGTCAGGGTGTCCGATGTCGCGATCTTGGTAGTTGCTCGCAGAAGTTCCGGTAAAAGGACCGAGGAAACGCGAGTGTCGCTGTCGCAACTGCGTCCTAAACCATGGCTGCCGAAGCTTCCGTGGACTGTCGAGCTGGAGAGGAACCTGCAGCAGAACAGGGGTCTGCCACATCTACCACCGCTGCTGGGACACCGCCAGGATCGCGGCTGGCGACGGCGTGACTCTTCTGTGACGTCATCAGGAAGAAATCGAGGGACCACTTTCTTGGACGCGGTAAACACGCGTGTCGGATACGCTTTCTTGGCAAGAGGCCGTATCTTAAGCGCATGAAGTCACATTTCCGAATCGTAACGGTCGCCGGTTGTGTCCCCCCTGCACTAAAACACCGGAAATGGCGGAGCCCACAAGAAAATTCGGGATGGGTGTGCCGACTCCTGACTCTCTTTATAGTGGCTTTAATCTTGCGACGTTTATCAACACCCTGCGCTTATGTATAGGCAACAACAGGCACGCGTTGTGCTCCGTGCATTGTTCTGTATATATATCGTTCGGCTGTTCCGGTTACCGATGGCAACCACGTCAATATCCCGAAAGTACGTCAGCAACCTTAGCGAAAGTACGGTGCCTGAAAATTGGCTTATAGATGGGAGAGGAGAGAATAAACGTTTTTCGCTTCTTGGCTAGAAATGGCGCAAGCAAACGCAGGTTATAAAGGGTACAGCCATGCATCCATCCATACATCCATTCATCCCGGAATCCGTATTTGATTGGTGTGTTTACCTTTCTACCCTGCCCATGCATCGTAAGTGGTTCGAAAGGGCAACGAATGACGTCAAAGGAGCCGGAGTGTTATGCTGTTGCGATGTGGCGCCTTTAGCGATTAATCGTAATAGTTATGTCGATAAAATAAAAGGCGAGATAACGCCACTCCCGCTGTCGTCGCAGCTTCCCAACTTACGGCTAAGCCGAGACCTGCAGTGAAACATGTCAACACCACTGCACCATCAACGCCACTGCACCGTCACGAGGATTTCCCCAGGGAACAGCATGACACTATTATGACGTGAAAGGGCGGAAATTCTGGGACCACCTTTAAGGACTCGATAAACACACACGAGTCGGAGGTGCAATCCAGGAACCGCAATCATAGCCAAGCCTCGTTAGGGCGTGCCCAGCTGTTGCCAGACGGGCTCCCAAACAAAGCTGGTTTCTATCTACGCTGGTCAGACGAGCCTCTGAAGCGTGGCTGCTTGTAAGCATATATACGCCAGTTGCAACTACCCTTGAGTATTTATCGAACAATTTCCAAACCCAATATTGCTTTCCGATCCCACTAGTACCGTCGCCCTTCAGTTACACCTCAAATTATTTCGCGCCAAGCTAATGTCCTGATGGAACAATGGAAAAAAATCATATCGACGCACAGCATTAGTGATAGCTATGCCGACTTTCAACGAGGAAACGACGGGACGATAAGGAATTCATCCCTCACCACACCCATAACCATGACCGTTACCTTCTTGTCTCATTACGAACAGACAGAGGACCAATATATTTAGACTGAGAAGCTCTAAAGCCTTGAGTCACAGTGCTCATTCGCCATAGAAAATACACGGTGTAATCTGTAGACATGATGACACAGAAGCGTGCTCGATGCACGGTTGCTCGCATACATATGCGCATGCTTCGAACATTTCTACGGACAGTTCTTGTTCGACCAATGTGACAAGACTGTCATACAAAGACGAAACATGCCTCAGACACTGTAAGATGCATTTGCACTGTCACCGCGGCTTAAGGCTCCCACTTTGCGGTTGCCGGATTGAACAAGGGCGGCCAAGAAATTCCGTCAACTCAACGGAAAAAGTTGTCTGATCCGCGATTAAACGGCAAAAAGTAATCAATCATATCCAGTAACCTGTTAAGTTAATGGAGATATATCGCAACAGATTGCGACTCATATCAATTTCTTTGACACACGAGGGAATTGTGCTACGATTGGTTACAGATGAGTGACGTCGAAGAGGGTGGAGCCACTGTCTTTCCATTCCTCGGAGTGAGGGTGAGCCCCAAAAAGGTGAAGAGCTCCTCCTTACGTTCTTGATTTGTTTTTGTCATCTTTGAGCAGTCGGTTGCTCTATAAATTCACGCACGTCTACGCTCCTGTAGAGTACGACATCAACCAGTCTCTGCGATCGAAAAAATGCTGAGCCAGCGAATTCTAAAATCAAAAAAATGGCAGTAAAAACAAAAAAAAACAGTATAATTTGTATTAGCTTGTTCATTGGACCTATGTAAAGCACGAGGATCCCTGACCCAGTGCAGATTGAATTTTTATCGCGCTAGCTGCGCGCGGCTTAGAGGCAGAGTTACTCAAACGAATAGTGCCGTAGAGTGAGTGACAAGTCGAGAAACGTAGAATGTTGCTTTGTAAGCGACAATAAGATGCTCGAATGTTGTCATGCCCTGCGTCTCTTAGGTTTTTAGTGCTCATGCGGTGGTTTTCAGTGCTCACAGAGGAAAGAATGATTTCATTAAAATAGTTGCTAGTCCAGCGGTGTGTCTTCCTTTTTGTTCGTCTGTGTGTGTGTGTCCTTCAAAAGTTCAGCTGGCATTTCAACAAGCATGAACCAACAAGCTCACCTTCAAGCCGTCACTGATGGTGGAACACAAAAGATTCTTGTCGCGTCTGTAGTCTGTCTGGGGCGGGATAACGTTCGGGAGGTCCACGCGTGTACGGAACAACGCGCTCTGCCCCGTGGCCCGTACACCGAGGCCCATTTGGCATTATGGGCTAAGCTGACCTCCTTCCTGTCTATGATGTCAGAGAAAACCGGCGCGTTCGATAAACAGGTGACGTGTACAGACGCCGCGAGAAGGGCCAATAGCACCTAACAAAGGTTGGTAGATTGGCTCAGTTACGGAACTGCTCATAGACGCTACTTGCACGAGCAGTACCCCCTCCATCACCACAACTTGCATCCCGTCGTTCGACGTGCCGCACGGCTGCTGTGGTAGCTGCAGTGTATTCTATGAAACACGAACGCATCGAAGCACAGCGTCTAGATCAACGTTATTAGAACAACTCAGTTCTGGAACTCCGCTCCGGAGGGGGGTCCCTTTGCGTGGCGCCTGTTAGAGGGCGCGCGCTCCGCATTAATACTCGCTATCATCATCATTGACGGCGCGGTTCTGGCCTTTCTTACGGATAACAGCAGCAGACAACTTTCAAATTGTTTCTGCTGCTGTTGGTAGTCACATTTTTACTTTTTACTGGCGAAAGGGCAAAAACTAACCCAAAACCATGCTGAACCTCGAGAGGAGTCGGGACTCAAAAGCAGCCGCGGAGCAGTAGCAGACGAAAACGCGTGGATTAATGCGCCGGCAGCGCCACCTAGCTGCAAAAAAATCGGACACGGTTTCGGACCCCCTCCAATGTACAGCGTCTATGGGAAGTTCCATAACTGAGTTGATCTAGTAACGGTGGTCTAAATGGCGTTCCACCGTACTTTATAGAACGTGCAGTTATGAAACGAAAATCTAGATGGCGCTTCAAACGACGGGAGGCTGACTGAAGTGAGTGAGGGGGAGTACCTTTCTCTCCGGGAGTTCGACAACTGAGGTAACTTGTAATGTTGCACCTAGAAGACAAAACCTGTGCATGACGTCATATTTAGTGGATCCCCTCCGAGCCGCCCCAAACGGCAAACACGCCGAAGCCCTACGAAAGACGCCGCAAAGCGGCAGACCAGTCAGTCTTGGCGTCACCGTCTGCTAGCGTCGCCCTCGTTGAGACGTCTGTGAGACGCGCTGGAGGTGACGGTGACGCCAGCTATTGGCGGCGCTGCGTGCATCCAGTAGTGATGACGTTTGAAGAGAAAAGGCGTCCTTGTCTTCTAGGTGGCATTGTTACGACACAGCATATCACACTCAGACGCAAAAGTGTGAACAAGCTTTTGCTCAACTGCTCAGCGAGATGACTTAACGCGACGTTCCACCTCGCAGGGAGACGCCCTGTTCTGGTGGAACATCAAGTCCAGCTGGGAAGGAGATCCACTCACCTTAGCATGCCGGCTGTCCCGTGCTGTACTGGATCCAAGTGGAGTGAGTTACGAAGGGTTCAACCAAAACTAAAACGCAATGTCCCTATCCTCAACCCGCTGAGTGCCTCGCACAAATACATAAAATGTGTCCACAAAACAAAAAACAAATTCACTGTATTTTTTACTTTAGCAATAAACTACGCATCGCCTAACGCTAATTCTCCGACCAAATGTGGCCTGAGCGATCCGAAACCTGATGCCAAAGTTTCAAATCTGATCGTTATCTTAGTAAAAGTTATAGGTGATTTTCTAAAAACTTTAATAGGAAAATTGGGCCCGTTTTTTTCATTCTCGGTAACTGGCGCCATTCGGCTGCATGTATTATAAGAGGTCCACCGGCCGCCATTATCCCATTGAAAAAAAAATCAGTTAAAACTTTTGAATAGGATAACGGTTAGTTCTGAAACTTTGGCATCTGGTTTGGATCACTTGGGTTACGTTTGGGCGGGGAATAAGCATTCGGTAATGCATAGTTTAGTTTAAAATAAAAAAAAAATCTCCCTTTTTTATTTTTATTTATATTTTATTGTAACTTTGAATGAGAGGGGGGCGGTTGTAAAAAAATATGTATGCCAACGAATTTGCTAAAGTCAACGGCGAGCATATTCGCGAGACGATCGAGATAGCGATGAATGTTACACTGTGGCGCCATCTCGCCATAGGCACCAAGCAGACGGCCTATTTTGTTCTCTGCTTGTTGCGTAATATGTTGAATGTATATTCTATGTAGTTTGGAACGCAAATCAAGTAAGGTGACAAAGTGATAGCTCGATTTAAACTATAAGGATTGAAAGCTTCTTCGACAGTAATAATTGGTACTTTTGTGTCTATAGTAATCAGTCTTGCACGTTACTTTAAAAGTAATCGATAACCGTTTCAATCACTCTTGGTGAAAAATATTCATTTAAATTTCTTGATTATAGTTGAGGGTAAAAGTGATTGGCCATTACTTGAAAAAGTGATAGTGACTTCTTTAAATCAAATTTTTAAAACGACAGATTTTTTGCCGATTTAAAACGGGCCTTTTGCACTCTCCATTATTGGATTGCGATCATCGTTTTATAAACTACTTGTCCTCGTAAGCTTCTAATTTTAGTAAACCATACTCTTCTCATAGGCTTCGTTTGAGGCTTCCATTGTAGGAAACTTGTGCAAGTGGGCCAATAAAGAGGGAGTGAAAAATATTAACGGTTACAAGCAAATTTAGTACCGCCGAAAGTAATAAGATTACTCTTTTGATTACTTATTTATCGGTGTAATCAAATTATTACAAAACTACTTCGAAATGTAATCGATTACAAGTGATGTGAATGCTTTTATTGAGCTCCTACAAGGATGGCAGTAATGAGCGTCCTATCCTTCCACTTTTGCCCATCAATAATGTAATGATAGTTGTATTTTCTTAGATTATTTGTTTGTTTAGATAACAGGTGCTGCTAAAGTAAAGTAAGGTAAATTTACACTCAAAGCATAACTGATTTCCATTATGTTTTAGTTAGGCTTCCTTAGAAAATTTATATCAGGCCAGATCTGAAGATTTCAGATATGGCCATATAAAAATTGGCCACTTATAACCTGATAGGCATACATCTGCCAGATATAGCCTCATACGGTATAGCCTCTAGCAGATATAGCCTGATATCCTGGCTAGGCATGAAATCCCAGATCTAGCTAGGTAGGAAATTCCAGATCTAGCCAGGCATATCAACAGGACACAAGCCTGAAATCAGCACTTTATATCTTTTATTGTCTACAATTCTCCCAAGTACCCCGGCCCGCACTCGAAGGAATTTCAGGAATGGTGATCCTGCAGCTCCGCTAGTTTCGACCAATTCCATGGTTACACAGTTTCGAGTGTAATTCGTAGTAATCCTGAACAAGCGTCCCATAAGGCTCAAGGACCTGTCATATCACTTTTAGAATTTCTCGTCGATGGCATCGTTTATGATATGGTGCATTCTGTACAACCTTCAACCAGAGCTGAGGCGTCGAAATCTCTTACAATATTATCATTCTCGTGATTGTTATTTTAGCAGGAATTACTTTAAAGCCGAAATCACAGCAACCAAAACCGAGTTCAGCTCGGATTCAGCGGAGCTGATTATAGCATTTCAGCGTTTCTAACTTAATATCAGCGTCTTTGAAGCTGTACGAGAATGAATAATAATGTAAGAGATATGTCTGCAGCTCATTCACGTTGAAGGTTGGACAGAATACACAATACTGTTACATTGGCGAAAAACGTCAAAAGTGATATGACAGGTACTTGGGTTCTATATGACACTTGTTCACGGTGACTCCGAATTACACTCAAACCTGTGTAACCATAGAATTGGTCGGAATTTCCGATCACTAGGCAGCTGAAGAAACACCGTTCCTATGATTCTCGAGTACAGGCCGAGGTGCTTGGGGGATTCAACAAGTTGTCTATTCCGGCGTAATGTTTAACACTTCAAAATAATTAATTCTACATTGAAATCCTCGTGAAAATCAGCACAAATAATCTCAAACTTAAGCTTGTCGAAGCTGAAGTTTGGGATTATTTGTGGTAATATTTAGCTTGCGAACAATGAGTCATTCACAGTTTGCTAGCAAAGTAAATTTCTAACTTTTTTAAACTTTCTATTTTAATATATTAAAAACCGGCCGCCAGATAAAGCTGTATATACGCCAGATAAGGCTGTGTATACGCCAGATAAGTCTGTATATACGCCATATCAGGCTGTATATACGATCATACAAGTCTGTATATACGCCAGATACATCTGTATATACGCCATATCAGTCTGTATATACGCCAGATAAGGCTGTATATAGGCCGCATATAATCATATAATGTTCGATACGGCCAGATATGGACCGGATATAAGATTTCCATACGGGTTCACACTGAACTAGCGAATAAGTATGACGTCGTAAAGTCGTAAAGTCTGCGTTCCATTCTCTTGCGCAGTCGCCAACAAGTGGTTCGGGAGCTACAGTAACGTGTTCCGGATGCCCTGCTCCACCAACCAGAATGCCTCCCTGGGACCCCTCGTCTGACGTATCTTGGAAGACGTCGTCACTTTCTCTTCGACGACCCCCTTCGTCGGCTCTCGGCGTGCTTTCCGTCTTCGTGAGCCGCGTGGAGACCGCGAGATTTCCTGCTTGCAATAAAATATGTACACTCACGATAGTTGCCGGTTATTATCTTAGAAAGCGAAAAAAAAACTCAAGTTTTAAACAATGGGCATTGACACACTTTAACTATTTCAGGTATCTCACATCGCCCGTGAGGGCGCTGTGGTGCACTAAAGCGCGCTGCCTGTGCAGAGGAGCACAGATATAGAAAAACCAGCCAACACTAGTAGTCCATAGATAGGCAGTAGACTTTCCGGTTAAAACCAAAAAACAAAAAAGCATCCGATAAAGATATCTCTTCATGTCGAAAAAGAAAATCAGCTAAAAAACAAAACAAAAACTTTTTGAAAAAACTGATTGAAATATTGAAAGGATTAACGTCGCACGCCGTTCCAGGTGCATCCGGTCGGACTCACAAAAGTGAGTGAAAACACATGTCATGTGCTGACCCAAAATTACACAAAATTGATTTATACGCAGTGTCAAAGTCAAAACAAAACAAATCTTTCTTTTTTTAGATTTTCTGGTAATTTTTTCATCGCTGAATGGTGCATGAAAAGGACGGAATGTCTGAAAATCTCGGATTTAGTTGACGAAGACCTAGTGTTATTTTAGTGATACCGATCTGGAAAATGAATGGGAGGCATGAGTAGACATTTTGATCTAGCGATGTCGTTTTATGTAAAAGTTTTAGGCGGAAGCATTGGCGGCAAAATTCCAGAACCTTTACCACAGGCTACCAGTCGTACTGGGGCTCTCAATTAGCTATCACGAAATCAAGCAACAGATGAAACATTCGTGTAGACGTTCGTGCGAAGTTATTCTCATGAAGTTCCCCGAAGTCTAATAAAATCTATATCTACTCTACCGCATAATAAAAACAATGACGTCGGTCGGCTGAGGTTGCCGTTTAACGCGATTTGCTAGCGCTGTGCCTGACCTTGGCAGTGGCCAATCGCAGCATGGCCAATCGCAACGCGCTCCTAACCAATGGCAACAGGATCAACAATCTCGCCGACTTCCTCTTAGAGTGTCCAAATTAGAGCGACTAAATTTATCATGTGCGGCGAGAGGCCAAATGCCAACTGGGGCAGACTAACTTTCCATTGGCTAAACAAGCATATAAAAGTATTTTGTTACAATGACTAAGAAAAAGAAGGAGTTTGGTTGTAGGAAAGGTACAGTGACAGCATCAGCTAGAAAGCAGAACAGCACCAAACGTTGCAGACGCCAGTATACCACCTGCAGCTCCTCTATGGCCGCGCATAAAGGCCCAGTCGTTCGAGCGACAAGTATAGATGGGTATTTCTTACTTTGTACCTTTTCCGTGTTCCGCTCGGCGACAGTTCGTACGAGGTTTTTCCGTATCCTTCAGTGCTCTCCTAACAACAATATGTCAATCTACAGAGCTCTTACATATTCTGAATCGATGTTCGCAGTCGGCCGTGACAATTTAATGCCCCCTATGTTTAATACATCGTTGACAAGCCACGTGGTTACTTGATCATCTCAAGGACACTAGATGTCTTTCTGAAGGAAGCACGTCAAACTCATGTATTGTTTTGCCTTTACATGAGGGATGCCCCTTTTGACAAATATTCTTCGGCTCCGAACCACTGACCATGTGAAACGTTCTCGACCCATAAAAAGCGCGCGGTTCTCTCTTTCCGGGCACAGTAGAACTTGGATTGTCTCGCTGTTCGAGCGAACCCGATCATGGATTCTAAGCTCTCCATCTTCTTCACCCTTCTATTCGCTCTCGGCTCACTGGGGCTTGTTGAAGGTAAGTTCTCGTGGATGGTGTTGCTTGGATGCTCTGGTGTCACCAGTATGCTTGTTGAACATGAAAAGTTGTAAGAACCCATTTTAAAGTGTAAACCGCATGCAAGCGATTTGGTGAGCGACGAGACAAGCGACGGCGACCCGGTGCGCTGTCGCTCGGTCAGTCGCGCGACGAAGCAAACCGCATGAAAGTGAAGGGAAAAAGCGACCAAGGCTATGAGCGACGTTTTCCAGAAATCCAAAAACCGAGCGACGCGACGAGCGACAGTGAGAAATCTCCTCGCTTGTCGCTGACAATCGTCGCTGTCGCCGTGGCTCGTCTCGTCGCTCGCTAGATCGCTTCACCCTTAGCTTGATTCCGTGCAAGCATATTCTTTATTTTTGAATTCTGCGTTTTTTTTTATTGGACTTCCATGTCATCTTCAAAATTTCATCGCTTGATTCCGTGATCTCAAATTGAGTATTTTCAACTTGTTATTTGCATGTTTATTTTAATGGACCTCAATAACACTCGTAAAATGCAGATTTTCGGAAATCCCCGGTGGAGGAGTATTTTTCGGAGTCTCTTGAAAACATTTTATCAAAACAATCAGGTGAAGAAAAACCGGACATTGGGAGCAGTCAATTCAATACATGAGCAATCAGCCCTACATACAGAGGAAAGCGAGAGGCGATCGTATTTAATGTTCGCGTCAAGCTTATGTGAAAGCGCTGCTGAAGCTATACGACCTGAGATAGCCAGTCATGCAGCGTGAAAAGCGCTACGTCACAGAGTTTCTGGTGCTTTTTCTAGTGTGCCACCAACAACCCGATCACCCAAGCGCAATAAATGCGCCATGATCTCGCGCTTTTTTATGACCACGTCCTATGTTCCTTGTGTCATTTATGTTCTTTTTGACTCAAGCTGAAACCAAATAGAATTTATAAACAGCATCCAATAGCTGTCTAGGGCCAATTAAGGCAGAATTTAAATAGACAGTTTAGGGAACCGTTTTTACGTCCGATCGGTCGAGCATACACGATCGACAAACAATACGCCCCGGTACCACGTCGCCTCGATCGCGACAAGGCGATTCCGCTCGCAGAAAAAGGAGCAAAAGGCTGCAAAATCTGAAAGAAAAGACATCGCCTTCGAGGACTTGAGAAGCAGCACGCAAAGATATTTCGGCGGAAGATCGCGCTAAACAAAAATTAAAGAAAAATCACTGCGACTTAGGCCTATATAAACTAAACGGATGTTTATACCTATTAACGTCTCCAAATACTGTCAGTGATAGTGAACGACCTACATGTCGCGTCCTTTTCTGCTAGAAACATCGTGGAGCTCTCGGTTTAAATCCTCTTCGGGGCGTACTTTTATATATACGTAGTTCAGACACACATTTACCTTCAGAGGTTTGATATTTATGATTTGTTGTTTTCTTTGCAGTAGCTAGCGCCTCGCTGAGTAAATGTTTCCAACACATTTGCCTGTTTGCTATCGTTGCCGCTTGCTCTCTAGTTGTTAAAACGCTACCAGTGCGACAGAAAAGTACTAAAACGTGTTCCAGATACGATGAAAATAAGCGTTTCCAGCGTAGGTGACTGCTTTATGTCTCGATCACACCGTACTGAGGTACTGAAGGTATCGACAATGGGTTTTGATGCTGCGACCCATCATACGCGTGCAAGCGATCGAGCATAAGAGCTTATAGGTCGGCTTTCACCAATACGTTGCCACGGAGTCAGCCACTGATGGGTGACCTACTATAGAACTCTTTAATAATACGGCCATTACGAGGTAAAGACATGCCGCTTAGTTTACAAAACAAAAATGCCGATTTTTATTGAAGGAGCAAGCAGCAGCATTAGGAGCTTACGAGCGAAGATTGAGAGTCATAGATGTTCAGGTTTCGAGTCGGAAGCTTTAAAAGGGGTGGTAGGAGTACGATCCTTCCTGAAAAAAGTAAAAGGCACAAGGAAAAGTAGGACGGAAGAAATTAAGCGAAAAGTGTTTCGCTGGTGAGCGACAGACCACACTGCTAATACTTTACGCAAAAGACACTCTGCAGACACTCTTTGAGGCGTGTCAGTTAGGGTAGAAAATTGGCATAGAAGGGCGGGAGGAATCATATGTTTGTCATTCTAGACATAGGCTAGAAGGCGCAAGCTACCGCCCGTTACAAAGGGTATAGCCATTAACACCCATCCAACATCCATCACTCCATCCTTTCTTGGATGACGGTCTTATTACATTGGTTAAGCGAAAACTCTTTGCCGAAATTTTCGAAGCATACGTGTATGAAGCAAATATGCTTGGAACATGTGATTATGGCGTCTCCGCACATAATTATGTCATTGTGTCTGCAGGCAAACACCGTGTCTTTTGTACGATGTACGTATAAGTGGAGCGAATGCGGCTTAAGTGTACCTTGTTTAAAGGATGAATAATGAAATGTTGATTTCTTGTTTTTGTTTTAATATCAGGAAATCCAGTAATGGCGATGGTGGAGAAGCTCATTGAAGAGAAAGTCACCGACGCTCAGTTAGCCGCGATCGTGAAAAGCAAGCTTCCCGAGGTCCAGGTCTGCCTCATGACGATGGCCGCCATGACACCCGAAATCACCGTCAAGGTTCGTGAGCTGAAAAGAGACTAACGCACAATCCGTGTGCCATTCATTCTATGACGAAGTTCCTCAAACGAAAGTTTGTATTTCTCACCCTCGTGTTTTTTTGTTTTTTTTTTATAATCTTTAGCTTCCGCGTGTTACCTATAGAAGAAAAGGCCTGTGCACGACGTCATCGTTTGTACATCCGCGACCTGCTCCAAGCGGCAATACGCCGAAGCTTGACGAGAGTCGCCATAAAGAGACGGACACGTCCGTCTTGGTGTCACCGTGAGCTAGCGTTGCGCTCCTTGTCAGACACTGTAAGACGCCTGCCCTTTGCGAGGTGAAATTATTGCTGCTTGGCACATGCGTCGAAATCTCGCTGAGATCGGTCTATTACAGGAGTACAAAAAAAAACGGAAAACTTTTTTATATATTTTTTTTATTTAGGCAAAGAAATTAAAAAGAAAATCGATGAACAAGATTATAATTGGTACCTAAGTAATCACATTTTCACCAGGTTTTGAAGTGGCCGCCCTCAGTATCAATGCAGGGCCCCATGGCTCTTCTTGAAATTTTCGACTTTGCGCTGCAGCTCCTCCAGAGTGATTCTGTCCTACTTCCGCCGCAGCGAGTGCTTCAGCGACTCCAAAATCTTGTTGCGCTTAGCACGAGCCCTGATGTCCAAAATTGCCCACACATTGTAATCCATCGGGTTGAAATTCATAAAAAGCGTTTCGCCCGTGAAGAGGGCACGTTTCCCAGCACGCGCCTGAGGCACGGCTTTGAAGTTGGCAGAATCTTTGAAGCCCGCTTGTAGGATCCCGGCTACTCCCAGCTTGTAGGGCTCGAGTTTCAGCTCTTCCACCAATTCACGTTTGATTCCGGTCTCACAAGCGATATTTCTCACGTAGACCCATGGATTTCACTTTACTCGCTTCCGAATGATCTGACAATTGGCAAAGGTCTTGACAATGCGCTTTCTTCCTCGTCTGGGCGGTCGCCTTCGTGACCGAGCTCGTGGAAACGCTTACTGGTATCAGACACAGTTTGGCGAGAAACTTTGAGCAATCGAAGAATTTCAGATTGACGAAGACGTTAACGACTGCAAAACTGCAGTCGACAATGTATCTTTTTTTCAGAACTGACATTTTGAAAAATATAAAAATTAAAAAGATCAGAACAAACAATATTTTTTCTAGTACAACCAAGCGCGCCGAAATTAAATACGCAAATATCTTTTTACGAATATGTAAATCATTCTTGCTAGGAGGCTTTAAAGGTTATTGCGTATTTTTCCTGGTCACCCTGTGAGAATGCGCTGTATAATCAGCACCACGTACCAGATACGGCGTGGAATCACGTATTGGAACAAGGAGGGAAGGCATTAGCCACGACGAGGTTTGTGACGTCAGCTCGCGCGCTCCTTCCGCAACGCACTATTTGCGAGTCATGGCGAAACAGTGACTGGCGGCGATCAGGGCGTCGATGGAGCTCCTGCCGCCGAAAGTCGACGAGAGTACGCAGTTAAGCGACTGACGCGTGCAGCTTGGTGTCGCCGCGCGTCAGACTCAGCATTGTGCTCCTCGTTAAACAAAGACCCCGCGTCAGGGACATGCTTGCAGTGACGCAGGCGCGAACTAGGCGACGTTGCGCGGACCATGCCATCATGATATACCTTGATGCAAAAAAACAGTTATAAATTAAAACGAACAAAAAAAACTCTCGCTAAGTGGCGCAAGCAGCCCCCCGATTAAAAGGGTTCGGCCCCATTCATCCATCCCTCCGTCCATATAGTATTTGACCACTTAAGAAGCGCAGGGCGTGGCGAATCCCGAGCATCTCATTATCGCTCCCCAGCCAATGAGATGGCGGCCTTCGTCGATATTGGTAAATCCTCTTAAGCTTCCTAGCGTCACACCTCCGCGACAAAAATATACTGAGTGTCCCCCCTTCCAAAAAGAATTACAGTATTTTTGTGTGTTTTTCTGCAAAACTAAACTACGTATTGCCGATCTCTCATTATCCTCCAGCACATCGCGCTAGCGGTTCGAACCATATGCAAAAGTTGCAGAACGGATCGCCAACTCAGTCAAAAGTTAACGTGATTTTCTAAAAATTGCAATGGAAAATTGTGAACATTGGGAGAAATATAATGGTTATTTCTGGAAGTCTGGCGTCTAGTTCGGACCGTTAGCCTTACATTTGGGGAGAGAATGAGCGTTCGGCGATGTCTTATTTTTGCAGTAGAAAAAACCCTGTATTTTTATTCTTGTTTCTTTTTCTTTCTTTTTCTTCTTCGGGGGGGGGGGGGGTGCTTCGTACATATTGGTGAGCAAGAGACAATGCCTAAAATGTTCTCGGGTCGCCAAAAAATTGAGTTCATTAACTTAGCGAACGGTAGCTGTCCATCGTAGGCATTGTGGGACAAGAGAATCACCCTTTTCCAAATTGAGTTCCACCCATGCGCGAGTTTTCCTACCCTCTAGCGGTGAGGACTCGCAGCTTCGCAGGAAAGGGGCAGGCAAACGCATGTTTTGCACATGCACTGAAATAGTCGGTTGCTTCCCAGGCCTGCAGAACCGAATCAAACAGCAGCAAGGACGTTCTTCAAAAAGAGTTCTGGTGCCTTCCTGCAAAAGAATGTTAATTGAAGTGAGGAACACAGTCTCAGTTCCGCATCTTTCCGAATGCTTCACTCGAACGAATGTTTTTAATGTTCGCAGGTCGTGGAGTTAATGCTGCCGGCCATGAACGACTGCGGCGTGAAGATTGCAGCTGCCGAACGATCACAATGGAAAGGCCTGGTTTGTACTTTCGCTCTTACGTCTGCCACCTTTCTAACGGGAATTTCGAAGAACTGCTGGGTCCGTACCACGGTGATAGATACATATGTACTCCGTTTCACCTTAGGTTGTACCGCAGAGAAGGCTAGAAGCGCGAGCTCATAGCGTTGGGAGCTGCTGTTAACGCACGAGAGCTTGTGCCGCCGAGATGTGCCCTAGAGCAAGGAGCTCGCGCTTGTAGCCTTTCCTGCGATACACCATAAGGTGAAACAGAGTATAGGTGTGGACGCCACGCGCGCCGCTACAGCTACCAGACCGACTTCTCTCCTCACCTTGGTTGTAAGCGGCGCCACCATATGTCTCCTGGATTTGCTGTTAATGGCAGCCTTCCGCGGGCCCGGATTACCATGATTCTCTATGGGATGCAGGCTTCTCTTTAAAGCTCTTATTTGGGTGCTCCACGTCATGTACAACTTGCAACTTACGACACCAGCCTTTTTTTTTGTTGCGCACGTAGTTTTCGCAATATCGAATTTGTACACCTTTCCTGAAACACCACGTCATATATATATATATATATATATATATATATATATATAAATCAAACATATGCAGATGAATGAACCGTACTTAATCCAAAGAATCAAAGAATTCTCTGGGCCTCCCAATGTCCGGTCGGGTGTGCTAACCACTACACCACTACTACCCGACCGGACATTGGGAGGCCCAGAGTTCAAATCCTGGCTCCGCCCTTTTTTCGCCTTTCGGCGGATTCCTGAAAACTTTAATTCTTTGATTCATTGGATTAAGTACGGTTCATTCATCTGCATATGTTTGTTTATTTCCTCTTCGGAGACCACGTACGATGACGTGAAGTGCCCGTGTTGTATATATATATGTATATATATATATCTCACATTGTGGTCCGTACCCAGGGAAAGTACTGCGCATCACTCAACTCGAATGCGTCCCCGCCAATACCTGCAAGTTTTATCATATCCAAAATTATATCATCAAAACTATTTCTTCGGTGTAATGCACGCATGGGTGACGTTTAAACACCACAAGCAGTAAAAGTTTATTCGGTTCATTGCTGAAATGTAGCTACAAAACACAATGGCGCCTAGATATTCAGATGTCGCGTTCGTTGTGGGATACCCTACGAGCTTATTGGCATGCCCTACTCTGTGGCATCCCTAATGTAGAATCGACTTCTTTGAAACCCACATCAGACAGCATTGGTGGTTGCCATTTCTTGGTCATAAAGCGTGCGTGTAAATCCGAGTCCTCACCGAACCCTAACGCTGCACTTGTTTTTGTATGAGTTTAAAGAACATGCGTAGACAATGGCAGTCTCGGGTAATTGGTGCAGAAGCTACTAGATTGCGCGCAGTTTTCAAAAAGGTCTACTTTGAAGTGTCGAGGTCTGCTGAATTCCTCCTGATGAGTGGGCTGTGGACGTCAGTAAATATTTTTTGATAAAGGGGTAAATCTGTCTCATGATACGTTTTGAAAGCAATTCCGAGATCTCAAGCTGTGATTCATTAAGTAAATTTGTTGTTACGTCCACGATCCGTATAAGGATTCCCAGTAGAAGGCAGATAAAGATACTCTACTTAATTCTTCGCTGCGCCAAACGTGTACGCGATGTCAGACGGCACTACTGCCACCACCTCCTGGGAGTGATACTTCTCAGTATTCGGGGGGGGGGGGGGTGAAACTGATAAACGGATAAACCGATCGCTGTTTTGTGTGGAGGTTAGGAAGTCTAAGATAAGGAGTGGACAACGAGTTAGCGCATAGAATCTGTTCCAAAGTCTAATCCTCTAGTCGATAAGGCTAAAAAAAAACGTTTTACACTAACAAATACTTGCATATGTCTCTTAAAAAAATGTGCCCGTAAAAATCGGTAATATTCTGCAACGTTCCGACCTCTGCTATTAACAAGTTGCCTACCAGTTTGCTCTCTGGGCTTGAATTGCGCGATTGCTTTAGCGAATTCATTCTATCTTTGATTTTGGTCAGCTTGTATTAAGTGTGATGCCAATTTCAATCGCAGTTCGACGACTGTTCTCGAGAAGCCACCGCCACTGTGAAGGCAAGTAAATTACAAAAACATTTTTTTGTATATATCTAAAGCTTTTAAAAAGAAATAAAAAAGTAACGAAATCTATTTTTGGGGAATTTACTTTAAGCTTGAATTGTAACTGAGTTCTGGAGAAAACAGAGATTCCCAAATATGCAAAGGAAATGCATTTCTTACGATAGTAACATCTATGAATTGTGCGACTGAACTGCCTTGTGTATAGGGTAATTATAATGTACGCTAGAGGTTCAAATCTCGCTAGTTTGCTGTGGCAAATTGAAGCAGAAAGTAGCCAGTCGAAAATTGACTTCCCGTAATGCATTTCTAGGGGAAAAAGTAAGTGTGCTTTCTCCTTGCGCTCGATTATAAGACTAAATATCCCAAACAATTCGTACGGAATATGTGGCTCGGAACAATTCTCAGTGAGGCAGACGAAATAATTGGTCAGTTACGGCGTTTTTCTTTCGAATGTATTGCATTTAAAACGCTGCTAAAACTACTTCATACATGTATTTATGTGCACTGTCGGACACTGTTAGTGCGAATACGACGTCGCCACTTTTCAGCAGAGGGGAAATATGTGCCAAACGAAAGAAGGACATCTAGAACAGTAAGAGAGACGGCAAGAACTAAGCAGTAACACTGGATCAATAACTCCCTGTGCATGTACGATCAAAATAAATTGAAGGCCAAGTAATATAGTCCGATTGTCAAAAGAATAAGTACTGCTTAATCCTCTCTGCTCTGCGAAGACGCTTGTTCTACGTTCAAAACATCACCTGCTCGCTCGAAATCTTTGCGAACCAGTGCCTCATAAAAGCTGTCCGGCATTAAAAATATTTATAAAAAAGACACCTTTCATAGCCCACGCACTGAATTCTTTACGTTTTGAATGCTTTTAACCACTTGTAAAGATGGTAAATGGGGTCATTTTTATATAATGGCAGACTGGCATATTAGCAATATATAATCGTCGCTGGAATGTTGGCGAGCGTTGAACAGATCCCATATTCCTTTAGATTGTTATTTTGCATTAAATCGTGCCTTGCTTTCACACACCTGCTGTGGAAGAGAGGCCTGAAATTTAGCGAAGTTAAACATCGTTAACTGATGAAAAAAGCGCTAACTAAATAATTACACTTTTACAATGTTAATAAAGGTACATACTATTTGGTACGACCCAGGTAAAAAAAATGAAAGCCGTTTACAACTCCCTGTAACGCCGAATCGGAGCGCAGCTCTTGAGGAGGAGGAGGGAAGGGTACTGAGGAAAGGGTATGCCCCTGCTCCCTCCTCCGCCAGGTCACGTGATCACTGAGGGGAGCGGGGGTCACGTGATCTTGAGGGTCACGTGACCTGGGGATCACGTGACCTGGGGAGTCGCGTGACCTAGGGAGGGTCACGTGACCTAGGGGAGTCACGTGACCTAGGGGGGTCACGTGACCTAGGGGGTCACGTGACTTAGGGGGTCACGTGACCTGGGGTGTCACGCGACCTGGGGGGTCACGTGACCTTACGGTTACGCCGACGCCGACGGCGACGCCGACGCCCCTCAAGCCGGAAACGGGCGCCTAAGAGCTGCGCTTTAAAAAAAGTTATTTATGTTATTTTCCGGCGAAGGGGCACAATGCACGCGCGATTTTCTATAGGAAGGCACAGGACCGCCGCAAATGTAGACTGGTTACTTTTCTGCTTCAATTTGCCTCCCGGTACTCGCATAAACACTAGCACATTTGAACCTCTGTTTTACATTATAATAACTCTATGGGCTTGTGGAAGTTTGAAAAGAATCCCGGTCATATCGAACTTTTTTTTATTATTTTGTTAAGCCATTTGTGCGGCACGAAGACCTGTAAATAAATGAAATAAAACTATTCACAAATTTCAGATTGTGCGAAAATAGTGAATGTTTAAAAGAACATTTTAAATGATATACAATGTTTATTGCTATGCCGAGGCGCTATCTAGGAACCTCGTTCTAAGATATATTTACGTCATTAACAAACATTGTTGCTTTCTTTTTCGTTGTTTGCAATAGTTACTCGCCCTTGGTATCGAATTACAAGTCTATCAGCAAATTATCAATTATTCGATAACGCATATAGGCGTTATCGAAAAGCAGTAACGAAATACATTACTCATTAATTCCAAATAAAATCAACGCGTTACCGTTACTAGTTACCAATACCGATAACCTTACTTTTATCGGTAACGTGCGTCACGGTACCGCGTTACTTTTTATTATGAATTTACACGTTTTACTCTTTTGACAATACAGGTATGCATAAGCGCTATATTTCAAGAAACATTATGTTCATCAGAAACCGAACATAATTAATTACCCTATCTTTTTGTTACAGTTTCACATAAATAGTCGTAAAAAAGAACGCAAAGAAAAACGCAAAAAAGCACACATTTATATGGCTTGGTGCCTAGAAACTCGAAATAAAAATGAAGTGTATTTATTTTAAGTCATAAGGAGAATATAAAACGAGTAACGTAACTGCGTTATACGTTGCTGTTTCGAAAAAGTAACGAGCACGTTACAATGTTACCGAAAAACGTAACACGTTACCGGTAAATTCGTTACTCGTAACGCGTTGTCGCCAACACTGGCTAGATCCAATGCTACGTTTCACCACCTTTTACAGGTTTCGACAGCAATGGGGGATGACGATGCTAAACTCTTCGACGAAGGAATGGTGAGTAAATTATTCTTTCTTCACAAAATATTTGCGTTCCAAATTCCACTGACTGACTTCATCTTATTTGTATTCAGGAAAGAAATATCGAGATGCTTGAGTTTAATGTTATTACCTGTTCGTAATAAATAATTCAAGAACGCTCCAAGACTCAAACACAGTTGGCTATGCGCTGAGAAACTGAGGGAGAGAAGGAGGCGAGCGCGCTGGAATGTATGAACGCCGAGATCTAGTTGCAATGATTAGTGCGTAGACCTAAGGCTATAGCAGTCTTTGTCTAAACTGCATTCGTCGAACGTGTTAAAAGGCGGAATGCAGGTGTCCGGTATCTGGTTTTCACATTCCAACAAGTTCGGCGGGCGCAGTGGATACAAACGTGGCTACCGTTACGTCTACCGATTACTCACTGGACCCAAAGGTCAGCGTCCTCATGTCCCCGCGTGCACTTGTCTCCTCCTTGTCCTCGGTTTCTCGGCAATTAACTACGGGAAACGCTGTGGCGTCGTCTGCTTCCCGCCCAGCAGACGAGTAATTGAGGGCGTGATCGCAAACTTAGTGCAACCCGAACACCAGTCCTTAACCAATGCGGAGCGCAAGTTCGTCTGTTTCTTGCGCAGGGGTCGCAGTGACGTCAGAACGCCGAGCTCTGATTGGCTCCGGTTGGAAGAACAGTGGGTAGACCTCAAGGCAGCTAGCGTTGATGTCTACCCACTATCCTTCCAATCGGAGCCAATCAGAACTCGGCGTTTTGACGTCTCCGCCATCCCCGCGCATGAAGCAGACGAACTTGCGCTCCGCATACCACCTAGAAGAGGAGGTCTGCGCATGGCGTCAAAGTTAGTGGCGTCCCAACCCGCCCCAAGCGGCAAATTTGCTCAGGCTCGACGAGGGACGCCACCAAGCGGCAGACGCGTCCGTCATGGGCGTCGCCGTCTGCTAGCTTCTCGCTCGCTGTGAGACGCTGCACGACGCACTGGTTTGGCAGGGCTGCGTAAATCCACGAGTGATGACGTTTGTTTGGGATTAAGCGCGCGTGCCTTGTCTTTTAGGTTGTATTGCCTTGACCGAGAGAGAGATGGCGCGTTGAAGAAAGTGGAAAACGTCGGTCATTGTGCGCCTGTGCGGCGTCGTGTCACCGTCGAGCCTTTACCGTCCTTCAGTCTTCAGATCGATTCAGAAGGGCGAGGGATATGTGACGCGTAAAGCACCGGAATGCATAAAAGTAATTAATATCATTGTCCAAAATGTTTCTCTTCGCCGGCGCCTTTGTTCGAAAATGGCATCGTGTAGCAAGAGAGAAAGGGAAACTAGGAGAGGGAGAGGGTATCGCGTAGGCTAATCAAGGAGTCACGTGAGTGCACGTTATTTCGTCATTGGCCAACACCTCCTAGATGATATGTTGGTTAATGACTCTTCAACGTAGTCATCAAGATTATTATGATCACAATCATCATAACGATGATAAGAAAGCACAATTGCTCGATTTTCCTGCGCCACCAAAGAAGGTCACCGAAGGGCACAAATGGGACACGGCTGCTTCGTCAGCGTTGGGCAGGGACTAGCGTTCTCACTGATTGGACACGAGTTTCAACCGAACGATGACGCAGCAGTTGTGACCAATCTCTGTCCTGCGGTAGACTTCTTTAGTGGCGCAGGAAAATTCATCACTAAAATAGCGGCCACACTGCTCATACATCATGCAAGAAACGTTCCAGAGATGCAAGGTTTTCGTCGGAGACATATGTTGCAGACATGATGACAAAATGACCTGCGGACACGCATCAATCATGTTGGCAGCATGCTTGTGCTTCATACCTATATGTGTGCATTGCACATGTCTCCAGACAGTCCTTGCGTGTTTAAAGGGATGGTGAAGGGAAATTTGGATTTCAGAAAACAATGCAGGAGCTGTAGGCGGGACGCCACAATCCCTACAACACTACTTGTAAGGCGATATCTCAAATCGACGGCCGTATTTTTGGACAAAAAAAAAAAAAAAGAAGGTCGAGATTAACGAGGCCGACGAGGCGCGTGACGTCAAGATATCTCGTTTCCTCCACTCTTCGTATTGCCTCCTCAAAGCGGCGAGGCGGAGAAAACGCGAGGCCGTTCCCTCTCCTTCTCGGAGAAACAAGACGTGACATATCTGTCAAATACGCCTCCTTTGTTTTAAAAATACGGTCATCCGTTCGATATATCGTTGTATCAGTGATGTTTTGACGTTTGTAGCATCCCGTTGCACGCTTTTGCCGCCGTGTTTTGTGGAATCCAGATTTCGGTTCAGCATCCCTTTGATATGGCAGGGCCTTCATGCGACGAAGAAACATGCTTCAGGCAATGTCTGCAAACTGTTTTCATGGTGGTAATGGTGTTCATGCATGGTAGTGGGACCAGGTTTTTTTTTACTTTCTTTTTAGAAGGTGTTGCATCGAACGGCGCCTTCGCTCAAGAATGGCGCCGTGCAGCCAGGGAGAAATAAAATGGGAGAGGGGAAATAGTGTTACCTTTCCGCCGACAGGTGTTTTACTCACAATCAGATGGCACGAACTTCGAAGTCCCCCAGTATCAAAAAGGCTTTCACTTGTCTTGCCATAATGGCCGCTGGAACACGATATCGCTAACCCTCTTTAAAGATGTAGCTGAAGAATTCAAGTGAAAGTGTCCATGAGGGTCTTGTCAACATTCTGAAACGTGTACAGCAGTGCTTTGTCGGTTTATCCTTGTTTAATGCTACTTCCCCCCCCCTTCCCCCCCCCTTTTTTATGTGTCTTTTTTTTATAGGACTGTTTGAGAGCTGCTCTGACCTTCTAATCCACTGGAGGAACTGAATATTTTGATTACATAGTTAGATTATCCGTGGAGCTGACGCCGGCGACAAAATATACAGCCAGAAAAATAAAATAAAAACATAAATAAAACAGTTTGGAATCAATATTATTTTGCATGCCTCGTCTGTCTGTTCCAACGGCGATTATTTTATTATCAAAGCAACACTATTCTGTTCACCCGCGCAACACACATCCCTGCAAACAGATAACCGTGGCAAGCTTGCCCTTGCTATTCCTCGAACGAACCATTATAAATATTCACCATTACAACTATCGACCGCACTGTGGAACTACCTGTCTGATGGCTCTGACACAGAGACATGCTTCAAACGCATGACCTGGCCAGATGCTGAATTCTGACTTGTGCGTGCGTGCGTGCGTGCGTGCATGCGTGCATGCGTGCGTGCGTGCGTCTGGGTGTGTGCGTGCGTGTGCGTGTGTGTTGTGTGTGTGTGTGCGCACGTGCGTGCGTGCGTGTGTGCGTGCGTGCGTGTGAGTGTGTGTGTGTGTGTGTGTGTTGTGTTCTTTTTGATTTTGCATTCCCCCTTTATAAAGCCAGGAAATAGCCGATTTAAGGGTAACAAAAGTAAAATGTAACGAAAGATAGATTTCAAACCTGTACCAAACTCGCATGTTTTTTGTTTTTTTTTATATATGTAGTAGCTGAGTGAACGGCGGCTACGAATATGGAGTCGCGATGCTTAGCATGGCAGCTCTTTTGTGATTTCGCCACGAGCTTCCGGTGAAACGGAAGCTATTTGTTAACGTTACTGAGGTTTGTGATAATGAGAATACGCTTACCCCGACCGAAGCGCCTTTGAGAACACCTTTGCCTTGTCCAAGGCGTCATATGTTGATTGGATGAATAGGCGGATGTCTTTCGCTCCAGCGTCGCCGCACACTTAAAGGG